>CM075752.1:2149926-2356222 GCA_037974335.1 Prionace glauca | reverse complement strand
TCACGTGTCTGTGTCACTGTCCTTTCCCACTCTGGGACACTGGGGTCACCCACTGTCCTTTCCCACTCTGGGACACTGGGGGTCACACACTGTCCCTTTCCCACTCTGGGACACTGGGGTCACACACTGTCCCTTTCCCACTCTGGGACACTGGGGTCACACACTGTCCTTTCCCACTCTGGGACACTGGGGTCACACACTGTCCTTTCCCACTCTGGGACACTGGGTTTCACCCACTGTCCTTTCCCACTCTGGGACACTGGGGTCCACACACTGTCCTTTCCCCACTCTGGGGTCACACACTGTATACGTGCAGCATGAGTTTTGAATGAGATTGGATTGGTGTTGGACCATGTGGGGTGGAATTTTCCCGACCCACAGCCGGGGGGAATCGCGGTGGGCGGGACTCGGGGTCTGTTGACTGCGGGCGGGATTCTCCCCGAGCGCGATTCTCTAAACCTGGTCGGGTGAAATCGCTGTACCCAGGGGGGTCCTCGGTTACCGATGTTCTCCCAAAGCTTCTTCCTTCCTTTCCAGGATTCCCAAAAACGATCAGGACGATGCAGAAGTTGATTGAGTATATCACCGTAGTGATGTTCACCGCTTCCGCACAGCATGCCGCAGTCAACTTTGGGACAGGTATTGGATTAGTAACGATGCCCGGGTTTTCCTGCCTGGGGTAATGTCTTGTTTTTGTACTGTGTGGGGTCAGGGCCTCGGGCCCAGTGGGACTGAGACATGTGCAGGCCCACATCGGGCCCTCAGTAGGAACAGTGGCCTCTGGAGTCGGGAACTCGTCCCCAGGTCACGTTGAGGTGGAAAGATTAGCCCTTGCTGACAGGACGCCGTGGCAGCAACATTCCAACCTGGGAGTGCATTAACACACATTTCCAGACAGGAATGAGGAAAACCTGCCAAACAACCTTGGGGGGGACAATCAGGAATTCTGTGCCGGAGGGTTGTTCAGGGCAGGGGCTCCTGCAGGAATATTCACGGAAACTTCCTCCATTCCCAACCCTGACCACTCAGGGCATCAAAAACCACAAGCCACTGTGGTCGGAGGTCAAGCTGTACGGGTCAAGGTAGGACCCTGATGGCTTTAGGTGGCAGCTTAACTGCCTGTCCAGGAGTATCATAGAACATAGAACATTACAGCACAAAACAGGCCCTTCGGCCCTCGAGTTGTGCCGATCGCATCAACCCCACCAATCTATAGACCTATCTATAACCCCCCAATCCCATTAAACCCCATATACTCATCCAGAAGTCTTTTTAAAAGACCCCAGCGAGTTTCGCCTCCACCACCGATGACGGCAGCCGATTCCATTCACTCACCACCCTCTGAGTGAAAAACTTACCCCTAACATCACCCCTGTACTTCCCTCCCCGCACCTTAAATCTGTGTCCTCTTGTAGCGACCATTTCAACCCGGGGAAATAGCCTCTGAGAGTCCACCCTATCTATTCCTCTCAACATTTTATAAACTTCTATCAGGTCGCCTCTCAACCTTCGCCTCTCTAGGGAAAAAGAGTCCCAGCTCCCTCAACCTATCTTCATAAGGCATGCCTCCCAGTCCAGGCAACATCCTTGTAAATCTCCTCTGCACCCCTTTTCAATAGCTTCTATGTCTTTCCTATAGTGAGGCGACCAGAACTGCGCACAGTACTCCAAATGAGGCCTGACAAGGGTCCTGTAAAGTTGCAGGCATTACCTCCCGACTCCTAAACTCAATCCCTCGATTAATGAAGGCCAGTACACCATACGCCTTCCTTGACCACCTCCTCCACCTGTGAGGCCGATTTAAGAGTCCTGTGAACCCGGACCCCGAGATCCTTCTGCTCTTCAACGCTACTAAGACTCCTGCCCTTGATAGTGTAGATATCGATTTGATCCGAGGGATCCGGAATTATGAGAGGCCCCGGATAAGAGATCAGAATCATTTCCCCGTGGCAGAGGGATCTCAGTCCAGAGGGATGAGGGTCAAGGTGAGGAGTAAGTGGTTTTAGAGGGGATCTTTTCACCCAGAGATGGGTGGGAGTATGGAACACGCTGCCTGAGAGGGGTGCCGAAGGCTGGGGATTCTCCCAACACTTAAGAAACGTGCGGACAATCACTTAAATCATCAAACCATAGCAAGCTATGACCCAAATGCTGGTAAATTGGGGTTGGTATATATTGGTATTTGATGGTTGGTACAGACAGTGTGACTGTAGGCCCTGTGTCACTACGTACCAGTAAAAGTTGGGAGTCGTGAGAATGGGGCAGACAGTTTGCCTGATGAATTTGAACTCCTCGTCCACCAACTGAAGCCAGGTCAGTTGGGCCGATAATAACGGAGAGAGGGAGAGACGCTGGGCAGGGTCTGTGGTGAGCCTGGTGGGCCCACGGCCTTCTTCTTTCCCGTCGCATTGGTCCGCTGGATCACGTACGGGGCCTCACCTGGGACAGAGTGAGGGACTGGTGAGCCAGTGTGAGGGACCCGCGCTGAACTCCTTCCGCTGTGACCCTCACACCAGCGAACCCCTCGCCCGCCCTTCCCTCGGAAGCTTCCACCTCCATTGCTGATTGGCCATCGGCTGTCGGTAGGTGAGTGGGGTCTTGACTCCAGTGGAAGGCAGGCCGATTGGCCCGTGTTTTTCCGTGGGGCCCTCTCCCAGCTCTCCGGGTGATGGGCGAAGCCTCCCAATTACGGTTCCAGTGCTCACCGTCACTGAGGAGGGGTGGGAAAAATATCAATTCTGAATTAAAAAACCTTCTTCCATTGGCTGAGAACGCAATACAGCTCTCTGAAACAGCTAGATTTTGTTTGATTCATGGGTGTCGGCTAGTTGGGCCAACATTTATTTATTTATTTATCGCGTTTTATTGGTAGAGGGATTGAATTTGAAGAGTCGCAGCGTCATGTTTGCAACTGTACACAAACTCTGGTGCGGCCGCACTTGGAGTACTGTGTGCAGTTCTGGTCCCCACATTACAGGAACGATGTGGAGGCTTTGGAGAGGGTGCAGAGGAGGTTTACCAGGATGTTGCCTGGTATGGAGGGGAGGTCCTATGAGGAGAGGACTGAGAGATTTGAGGTTGTTTTTCGCTGGAAAGAAGGCGGCTAAGAGGGGATCTCATTGAAAACATATAAGATGATTAGAGGTTTAGACAGGGTAGATAGTGATAGCCTTTTTTCCTAGGATGGAGAAAGCTAGCATGAGGGGGGCACGATTTTAAATTAAGGGGGGGGTAGTTATAGGACAGATGTCAGGGGTAGGTTCTTTACCCAGAGGGTGGTGAGGGACTGGAATGCCCTGCCAGCTGCAGTTGTAAATGCACCTAGTTTGGGGGCGTTTTAAGAGATCTGTGGATAGGTTTATGGATGAAAAGGGATTGGTTTAGGCTAGTGGGTCATTGTTTTTGTAACTGGTCGGTGCAAACATCGTGGGCCAAAGGGCCTGTTCTGCGCTGTAATGTTCTATGTTCTATGAGAGACTTGGGGATTTGAGGTTGTTTTCGCTGGAAAGAAGGCGGCTAAGAGGGGATCTCATTGAAAACATATAAGATGATTAAAGATTTAGATAGGGGTGGACAGTGATAGCCTTTTTCCTCGGATGGAGAAAGCTAGCACGAGGGGCATGGATTTAAATTAAGGGGTGGTAGTTATAGGATGGATGTCAGGGGTAGGTTCTTTACCCAGAGGGTGGTGAAGGACTGGAATTGCCCTGCCAGCTGCAGTTGTAAATGTGCCTAGTTTTGGGGGCGTTTAAGAGATCTGTGGATAGGTTTATGGATGAAAAGGGATTGGTTTAGGCTAGAGGGTCATTGTTTTGTAACTGGTCGGTGCAACATCGTGGGCCGAAGGGCCTGTTCTGCGCTGTAATGTTTCTATGTTCTATCCCTAGTTGCCCTCGGAGGGCGATTGAGAATTAGCCCCATTGCCGTGGCTCTGGACTCATGTGTAGGCCAGGACCAGGTTAGGATGGGCAGATTTCCTTCCCGAAAAGGATATTATTGAACCAGATGGGTTTTTTTCCGACAACGTCATCAGTAACCCCAGATTTTTTGTCATTAAATTCAAAATTTCACCACCTTGTTGGGCTGGGAACATTAGCTGAGATTTTTTGATTAATTATCCAGTGATGATAGCACGAAGCCATCACCTCCCTCCATCCCCCATTACCGAGGAGAAAGCTTCAGAAGACAAATGGGACTTTACTCTGAACTTTCGCGAGTTTCTGTTGAAATGTAATTTTCTTTTTGGTGTTGAAGTATGATTGGTGTTCGTGGATTCCAAACTCTCCTCCCACAATGAGGCAACCTCCCGCCCTCCGAGAAGGGCATGGTGAGCGTAGAATTCATCATTGAGAGTTTTGCCAGACAGAGGGCGTTCCTGTTGGCACCTGGGCGCGGTGTGGGCACTCAGCCAGTTCCAGGACAATGAGGTGAGCCTGGGATCGCCGGTGTGTGGTACCCTCGCTCAGGCCGTGAGGGTAGGGGTGGGGGGGGTGGGGGGGGGGTGGGGTCGCCACTGCAACAGGCCTCCCCCCCTCTCCAGCCCGGGTGGTTTTGGTATCATGTGATCGCCATGTGACCATCCAAATCTCTGACCCTGCTTCGGTCCATCAAATTCTCACCGTGGTAACCACCAGATCTCCTCAGCAACCCCCCCCCCCCCACCCCACCCCCCATCACCCCCCTCCCCCCCCTCCCCCCACCCCCCGAGTGAGAGCTCGGCCCATGGGAAGTTTTCTCTGTGTCTGGAAACAGCGATTGGATCAGATGGGATACCCAATCCTGTAAACTTGTCAGTATTTCCTACCTTGGGGGGGGGGGGGGGGGGGGGGGGGGGGCCACATGCTGACAATTTTATTCCGGAATCAGAGTCAAATCTCCGCTCCCCTCACCCTCCGACTCACACCAACTCTTCACCTTCCCTTCCATCTCACCCACTCATACACCACCCCCCCCCCATCTTGTCTCCCCTTCCCACCCTCATCACACTGCAATCCTCCCTTCCTCCCCACCCCCAGGGGGCACGGGATCTCCTCAATGCCTTAGCCCCCTCAGTGCCTCCCAGTTCACCAGCCTCGCTCACTCTTGCTCTGAGCACCGACCCCCCCCCCCCCCCATGAGGCCCCTCCCTTGTGTCCTCACTTCACTCCCCATTTCCCCTGCCCTCTCCCCATTCCTGTTCGCCAGCTCTCCCCCCACCTCGCCGGCCCTCCCCAACCCCTCGCCAGCCCCTCCCCTCCCTCGGCCAGCCCTCCCCTCCCTCACTGGCCCTCCCTCCTCGCTGGCCCTCCTCCCCCCCCTCACTGGTCCTACCCCCTTTTGCTTGCCCTCCCCCCCCCCCGCTGGCCCTCCCCCGTCCCTCACCAGCCGCCTCCCCTCCCTCACTGGCCCTCCTCCCCCACCCGTCACTGGCCCTCCTCCCCCCACCTCACTGGTCCTACCCCCCTTGCTTGCCCTCCCCCCCCCTCGCTGGCCCTCCCCCCCCCCACCTCGCCGGCCCTCCAGCCCCCCGCTGGCCCTCACGCCTCTCCACTGGCCTTTCCCCCCCCTTGCTGGCCATTCCTCCCCCCCCCCCTCGCTGGCCGCTCTCCCCCCTCGTGGCAGCCCCCCCCACAAACCCTCGCTGGCTCTCGCTCTCCCCCCCTCCCCCCCCCACTCTGTTGATTTTCAGTTGATTTTTCCCATCTAGTTCAGCATAAAACCCATTGAGAATATTTGTGTTTTGTTCGCTGATTCCAGCTGCCACCATGTAACGTTTTGTAATTCACAGGAATTCAACGTAACCTTGTTTCATTGAATGTCGATCACACCCCTGATGGTATTAGTGAGCGATTTGACAATCTGGATGCTTGTATACACATCTACATATAGTTTCCTGATTCACACTGGGTGGCACAGTGGGGTTAGCACTGCTGCTTCACAGCTCCAGGGACCTGGGTTCGATTCCCGGCTCGGGGTCACCGTCTGTGTGGAGTTTGCACATTCTCCTTGTGTCTGTGTGGGTTTCCTCGGGTGCTCCGGTTTCCTCCCACATCCCAAAAATGTGCTTTTAGGCTGATTGATTGGGTAACAAATTGTCCCTATATTGGACCTCCCTGATCCTCGCACATTAAGCGTAGACTAAAATCATGAATAGGGGTCACTGAGACAATGGGACGGCGGCGCGGGGCTCGTTGGGCCGAAGGGCCTGTTTTCCCGTGCTGTGTTGTTCTTTGTTCTTTGTTCCAAAGATGTGCGGGTTAGGTTGATTGGCCAGGCTAAGAAAATTGCCCCTTAGTGTCCAGGGATGTGTAGGTTAGAGGGATTAGTGGGTAAAATATGTAGGGATATGGGGGTAGGGCCTGGGTGGGATTATGGTCAGTGCAGACTCAATGGGCCGAAGGGCCTCTTTTCTGCATTGTACGATTCTATGAATAGTGGAACACTATTGGTTTATATGAATGGGATTTGAATATTGATCTGTGATGGTTGGTATCTCTGCAGTTATTCCTGGGAATGTATCCTGACGAACATTTCACGGAAAAGCCAGTCAAGGAGGCTATGGAGAGATTCCGGACACACCTCCAGGAAATTTCTCAGCGGATCATGCAACGTAACAGAGACAAGAAACTGCCTTATTACTACCTGTCTCCAGACAGAATCCCCAACAGCGTGGCAGTGTAAAAGTGGGAATACCTGAGCGAGTGAGACGGTCCGGTAGAACGGAAGGGGCGGTATATCTGCGTCCTGCTTTATCTCTCTGTAACACGTGTGAAAAATTATTAATTTAGATGTTTGAACTGGCTTCAGCTTAAAGCAATAATGAGACCTTTAGGTTACAGCCTGGCTCGTCCCGAAACCGTAACATCGGGGGGGGGGGGGGGGGGGTGAGGGGGGTGGGGTGGGGTGGGGGTGCACGGTGGGTTAGCACTGCTGCTTCACAGCTCTCAGGGTCCTGGGTTCGATTCCCGGCTCTGGGTCACTGTCTGCGTGGAGTTTGCACATTCTCCTCGTGTCTGCGTGGGTTTCCCCCCACAGTTTTTGATTTTGATTTTGCTCTCGAGTTCCTCTTAAACCCTCGCCAGCGGGGAAAGTCGAGGCAGATATCCTCTCCCCCCCCGCCCCCTCCCCCACCTCCACCCCCTCCGAGTGCCTGAAGAGGAAATTCTTTCTCAGTCTCATCTTCCTTCTCCGCTTTTCTTTTAAACTGGTTTTATTTTTGGAGGCGGGGGCTTGGCCAACAGGTATTGCCCGTCCCTAATTGCCCCTGGAGAAGGCGGTGGTGATGGTGGTGGTGGAAACGCTTCCTGTTTACATCCGGGATTTAGTGTCCCGGAGACGGTGAAGGATCAGCGATGTGTCCTCTGAGTCAGGATGGTGGGTAACTTGGAGTGAGACGTGGAGGGGTGACAATGCCCCCCCCCCCTCCCAAACTCTGTCCTGCCCCAGTTGACCCTCCCGTCAATCACAGCGTTTTGGGAGACGGGCAGCCGGAATTCCAGGACCCTTTGTCCGGAACGATTCTGATTATTGGGAATATTTTGACTCTGAATCCAATGTTGAAATAAAACTGCCCTCGACAAATTGGTTGGTTTCTAAATTCTGAGTTTAACTCCGATCCTCGGAGTGCCCTTGGCAATATTCCAGTCTGAGGGGACGTGTCAACATGGGAATCGGGAACAGGCCACTCGGCCCCTCGAGCCTGCTGGCCCATGCAATACGATCCTGGCTAATCTGACGGTAATCTCACCCCAACGTTCCGGCCGCTCCCCCCCTCCCCCACGCCCCCCCCCCCCCCCCCCCCCCCCACTCCGGATAACCTTTCACCCTCTTGGAATTGAGGGTATTTTGTAATATCATAACTGAAGCATCTAGAGTTCCCTCCATCACACTGCAGAGAGGCTGGGGGTGTGTGTGCGCAGAGAGGCTGGGGGTGTGTGCGTGCGCAGAGGAAGGCTGGGGGTGTGTGCGTGTGCAGAGAGGCTGGGGGTGTGTGCGTGTGCAGAGAGGCTGGGGGTGTGTGCGTGCGCAGAGAGGCTGGGGGTGTGTGCGTGTGCAGAGAGGCCTGGGGCGTGTGCGCGCGCAGAGAGGCTGGGGGTGTGTGCGTGTGCAGAGAGGCTGGGGGGTGTGTGCGTGCGCAGAGAGGCTGGGGGTGTGTGGTGTGCGCAGAGAGGCTGGGGGTGTGTGCGTGTGCAGAGAGGGCTGGGGGCGTGTGCGCGCGCAGAGAGGCTGGGGGTGTGTGCGTGTGCAGAGAGGCTGGGGGTGTGTGCGTGCGCAGAGAGGCTGGGGGTGTGTGTGTGCGCAGAGAGGCTGGGGGTGTGTGTGTGCGCAGAGAGGCTGGGGATGTGTGTGTGCGCAGAGAGGCTGGGGATGTGTGTGTGCGCAGAGAGGCTGGGGGCGTGCACGCGTGCAGGAGCATGGGAGTGAGTGGGGAGGGTGGGGATTCATGGGGCAAGAGTGGGGGTGAGTAGGGAGGGTGTGGGTGAGGTGGGGGTTCGCAATACGCAGGGTAGATGTGCACACTGGGAGGGGGGATGGGAGGTGTGTGTGTGATGGGAGGGAGGATGGGGGTGAGGGGCGGAGGGGGAAGGTGGGTTGCACATGCGGGGTGTGTGTGCATGGGAAGGGGGCTACGTGCATGAGGGAATGCACACATGGGGGGGAGTGTGAGGATGCTCATGTGCAGGGAGTGGGTGGGGGTGTGTGTGTGCGGGGAGTGGGTGGGGGGTGTGGGGAGTGGGTGGGGGTGTGTGTGTACAGGGTGTGGGTGGGGGTGTGTGTGTGCAGGGAGTGGGTGGGGGTGTGTGTGTGTGGGGAGTGGGTGGGGGGAGTGTGTGGGGAGCAGGGTGGGGGAGTGTGTGGGGAGCAGGGTGGGGGAGTGTGTGGGGAGCAGGGTGGGGGAGTGTGTGGGGAGCAGGGTGGGGGAGTGTGTGTGTGGGGAGCAGGGTGGGGGAGTGTGTGGGGAGCAGGGTGGGGAGTGTGTGGGGAGCAGGGTGGCGGGGAGTGTGTGGGGAGCAGGGTGGGGGAGTGTGTGGGGAGCAGGGTGGGGGAGTGTGTGGGGAGCAGGGTGGGGGAGTGTGTGGGGAGCAGGGTGGGGGAGTGTGTGGGGAGCAGGGTGGGGGAGTGTGTGGGGAGCAGGGTGGGGGAGTGTGTGGGGAGCAGGGTGGGGGAGTGTGTGGGGAGCAGGGTGGGGGAGTGTGTGGGGAGCAGGGTGGGGGAGTGTGTGGGGAGCAGGGTGAGGGAGTGTGTGTGCGGGGAGCACGGTGGGGGAGTGTGCGGGGAGCAGGGTGGGGGAGTGAGTTGCGAGGGGGACTCTGCCTCTACTCTTGTCCAGCGGGAGTCCTCCCTGATGAATGAGTTGGTGTCCTGAGCCTGCCTGCTCAGTTCCTGGTCTGCACTCACCCAATATTGAACCACACGGAGGATTAAACTAAAACCAGCGCTGAATGGTCACCAGAAACAAACTAAACTCTCAGAGTCATTGCCCTGGACAGTGCAGATTCTCACCCTCTGTACCATCGTGTAACACCTTTGATAATTCTGATATTGCGATCTGATTAAACCATGAGATGCTTTGATGAAAAATACCTTTCTGAATGTGGCTTCCTGTATGATAAGGAAATGAAAAGTGTGTTTCTGTGTCTGACCCCGTTGAGTTTTCCGATCAATGTTTACCCCAGGATGTGGGGTGGGGTGGGGTTCAGTGATGGTAACGTTATTGAACATCACGGGGAGATGCTCGGACCCCATCTCGTCGGTGTTGACCATTGCCTGGATCTCGTACTGAGGCCTTACTGGATTTCAGATCTTGCTTGAATTTGGCTAGTGAGGCATTTTGGATCATGTAGGGTCAAGGGTCACTTGGAATAGACATGGCGAAGAGGATTTTCTACTCAACTCACTCTTCACCAGTGCAAGGCAGCTGAATTGTCCAGGTACATTTTTAAAATTTGACCAATTAAAATTGATGCAAAGGCACATTTTTAAAATGTCCAGACGGTCTGAGAGACGGTACGGTACCATAGAAACACAGAAGATAGGAGCAGGACGAGGCCATTCATTACGATCATGGCTGATCATCCAACTCAATAGCCTAATCCTTTCTTTCCCCATAACCTTTGACCCCATTCGCCCCCAGTGCTCTATCCAGCTGCCTCTTGAATACATTCAATGTTTTGGCATCAGCTACTTCCTGTGGGAATGAATCCCACAGGCTCACTGGGTGAGGAAATCTCTCCTCACCTCCGTCCTAAATGGTCTACCCTGAATCCTCAGACTGTGACCCCCTGGTTCTGGACTCCCCCCACCATCGGGAAACACCCTCTCTGCATCTACCCTGTCCAGTCCTGTTAGAATTTTTATAAGGCTCTATGAGATCCCTCCTCATTCGTCTGAACTCCAGAGAAAACGATCCTAACCTGGTCAATCTCTCCTTGTACATCAGTCCCACCATCCCCGGAATCAGCCTGGTATCAGTTGCTTTGTCGAGAGAATCACGGAGAGAACATCACGGAGTCCGTGAGACTGGGGAAAAATGATCAGAAACTGACTCCAACTTTCACATTTAACTCGAGCATGTTCACTTCACTCACTCATTCCCCTGAGGGAGATGCCAGATATTGATTCAAAGCCGGTATTTCCTCGAGCAGAACACTAAACAGAAACAACATGCAAAGTCTAAAATTATAAAAGCAAAGATGCTGGAGTAATCAGCTTGTCTGACATCCTCCCTGTAAAGAGGAACGGTGAACAGTTTAGTTGGATGAGCCTTCATCAGATGTCAGTTCTGACATGAAACTTTAACCATTGATATATTGATGCAGATGTTTGAATGTAATATCATGTCTGGATTTCTTAATAGTTTCTTAAACTTAAGTTTTTAAACTTCTTTATCCTGTCACTATCCCCCCCCCCCACACCCAACAATGACTCACTTGATGAAAGGGGAGTGCTCCGAAAGCTCGTGATTGCAAAGAAACCTGTTGGACTTTGAGGAGGGGGATTATCTACACTTTAGTGGTTAAATCAAAATAAATACCTGAGATCCTCTGTAAAATCAACAAGTTACACTTCATTTATCTAACAGTAAACAGGTTGACTAAATTAATAACAAACTGAATGAAATATGATTCTAATGGAATGCTGTTTAGATAATTACAATTCCCAAATGTTAACAAAAATCATTTTTCCAGTCAAAAACGTAACCAGGTTTTAACTTCTGGAATCTTCTATCTTTTTTGCTGATTTCTTCAGCATCCATTTAGATGATTTCTAAAACTATCTAAATGCCCAAATCTGAGCTTCAGTGTTAATCTGAGATCGATCACTCACTGCCCTGCTTTATTAGCAGCAGCAGTATTTATTATACAACACAACTCTGCAAGTAGAAAGGCACAGCGGCACAGTGGGTTAGCACTGCTGCCTCACAGCGCCAGAGACCCGGTTCGATTCCCGGCTCGGGCCACTGTCTGTGTGGAGACTGCATGTTCTCCCAGTGTCCTGCATGGGTTTTCCTCCGGGTGCTCCGGTTTTCCTCCCACAATCCAAAGATGTGCGGGCAAGGTGCACGGGCCAATGCTAAATTGTCCCTTAGTGTCAGGGGGACTAGCGAGGGTAAGTGGGGATAGGGACTGGGTGGGATTGTGGTCAGTGCAAACTTAATGGACTGAATGGCCTCCTTCTGCACTGCAGGGATTCTATACAGTATTAAATTCTTTCTAATTACCCTCACGCACGCAATAGAGTAATTCTAACAAAAGTCAATGGTCCATGGGAAAAAAGGGGAGATTGTGGAGGTGCTGGGTCTGGTTTGTGTGTTGTAAAGCTCTGTGACATTGACCCCTGTGGTATTTCCATCATCACAGCCTGCCAACTTGTAAATTATTTATCCCTACCCTCTGCATCCTGTCCATTAACCAAGTCTCTATCCATGCTAATATATCACTCCCAACTCATGATTATCTGGTGTCTCATTGAAAATCTTTTGGAATCAAAGAATTGCTTGATAGAGCAGACGCAGCACGGTTTCGTTAAGGGAAAGTCGTGTCTGACAAATTTACTGGAGTTCTATGAGGATGTGTCTGGGGCGGTGGATAGAGGAGAGCCGGTGGATGTGGTCTTTCTGGATTTTCAGAAGGCGTTTGACAAGATACCTCACAAGAGGTTATTGCAGAAGGTCAGGGGACATGGAGTTGGGGGTAGGGTGTTAGCGTGGATAGAGGATTGGTTGTCAAATAGGATAGTAAAAAAGTCTGACAACACCAGGTTTTAGTCCAACCAATTTATTTGATAATATTAATTTGATAATAATTTAATGTTGTGAGAATATTATCAAATAAAATCGGTTGGACTAAAACCTGGTGTTGTCAGACTTTTTTACTGTGTTTACGCCAGTCCCAACGCCGGCATACCCACATCATGTCAAATAGGAGACAGAGATTGGGGGTCAATGGGTGCTATTCGGATTGGCGGTTGGTGACTAGTGGGGTGCCCCAGGGGTCGGTGCTGGGGCCTCAGCTATTTACCACTTATATAGATCTGGAGGAGGGAACCGAGTGTAGGGTGTCGAAATTTACTGATGACACCAAGATTGGGGGAAAGGCAAATTGCGCGGGAGGGTGCTGAGAGTCTGCAGAAGGATCTAGATAGGCTGGGCGAATGGGCCAGGAAATGGCAAATGGAATTTAATGTTGGCAAGTGTGAGGTGGTCCATTTTTGGTAGGAATAATGGTAGGAAGGATTATAACTTATGGGGCGAAAAAACTGCAGCAGGCGACGGTGCAGAGGGACCTCGGGGTTCTTGTGCATGAGTCGCAAAAACCCAGCCTGCAGGTGCAGCAGGTGGTCAGGAAGGCGAATGGGATGCTGGCCTTCATAGCGAGGGGGATTGAATATAAAAGTAGGGAGGTCTTGCTGCAGCTGTATAGGGCATTGGTGAGGCCGCAGCTGGAGTACTGTGTGCAGTTTTGGGCGCCGCACTTACGCAAGGATATTTTGGCCTTGGAGGGAGTGCAGAGGAGGTTTACTAGGCTGATACCGGAGTTGAGGGGATTGAGCTATGAGAAGAGGCTGAATAAACTAGGCTTGTACTCATTAGAGTTTAGAAGAATGAGGGGAGATCTCATTGAGACGTATAAGATGATGAATGGGATGGATAGGATAGAGGTGGGGAGACTCTTCCCGCTCAAAAAGGACAGTAGGACTAGGGGGCACAGCCTCAAGATAAAGGGGGGGCAGTTTAGAACAGAGTTGAGGAGGAACTTCTTCACTCAAAGGGTGGTGAACCTCTGGAATTCTCTGCCCGTTGAAGTGGTGGAGGCTGCCTCGCTAAATACTTTTAAGAAGCGGGTTGATGGGTTCTTGATAAGAGAGGGGATTAAGGGTTATGGGGAGAGGGCGGGAAAGTGGAACTGAGCCACGACAGATCAGCCATGATCTTATTGAATGGCGGGGCAGGCTCGAAGGGCCGGATGGCCTACTCCTGCTCCTATTTCTTATGTTCTTTATCTACCCTACTCATGACATCTTCCAAAAATGCCAATCAGTTTGTAAAGCGCAAGTTTCATTCACTAAAACCACACAGATTATTTTTATCGTATTTTGCTTTTCTAATTGCACTGTTAAGACATCCTCGGTGATAGATTTTATTTTTCAGAATCTGTCTTCTTTGCCAATTTCTGCTGTCTTCATTATTGAGATGAGGCTTTCTTTTAAGACATAAATGTGCCGTGGCAGAGGCAGTTGCTGTCTGACTCAAAAAACAAAACAAAGAACAAAAACATCCCGGGAAACAGGCCCTTCGGCCCAACAAGCCCGCGCCGCCATTTTAACATTACCAGTCCCCCCTCCACCCATGACCCTTATCTATGTTTATGGAATTCCACATTGAGGGAAAACTAATTTAGGGACAATTTCTTACCTCCAATCAGCCTAAGAGCACATTTTTGGGATGTGGGAGGAAACCGGAGCACCCGGAGAAAACCCACGCAAGCACGGGGAGAATGCGCAAACTCCCACGGACACCGGCCCAAATCCATGTCTCTGCACAGCATCAGTGATAGTCACTGAGCTGTCGTGTTGCCCAGCATCTGGTCCAGTTTAGGCACACACTAACGACATGAAACACTCGGCTATTCTCGAACGTTCAACAGCAGCCCAAGTACGACCCATCGCGTGTATGCCCCTCATTGGACAACAAGACGGACTGACTTAAAACCTGTGAATTAAAAGAGAAAAACATTAGTATTATTCTACATCCTTTTACATTACCAGGGACGTCCCAATGTTAATGAACCTTATTTAAAACAATCCTCCCATCTCCAACCCACTCATGTGCCTGTCTAAGTTACTCTTAAACAACTCCAGCGTGCCTGCCTCCACCACCTTACTTGGCAGAGCATTCCATACCCCCACTACCCTCTGTGTGGAAAAACCTCCCTCTGATATCCGTGTTATACCTCTCCCCCCTCACCCTAAGCCTGTGGACTCCCTTGGTAACAGGATTGCTTTGGTAACTGGCTTTAGGCATTTGAATCAGAACATGTTTTTTGAATTTTAGCCGCCAGTCAATTTAAAATAGGCATCTGAATAACAGCAGCCTATCGGATTTGAATGTGATGTTTTGGTAAACTGTAAACCAATCCCATTGTGGGGATTTTGGGATGTCATCAGGGGTGTAAGAGACAGAAATCTAGCACTGAGGAAGTCTTAACAATGCAGTTAGAAAAGCATTTTCCTGTTGACTGATATCTGGACAACTGGCCTATCGTTCCCACTGGCCAGGATTCTCCAGCCCCGCTGCCAAGGTTTCACCAGGTTTGCAATCGGTAACCAGCCAGTCTCCCAGAGGCTTTTTTTTTTAGTGCAATCAGCTCCTTACCGGGAATCGGTTCAAAGCTGATTATCATACAGAAATGTAATGGAAATTGAAATTTCCTGATGGTTAGTGGGCCTAGGAGGGTATTCTCTAGGCCCACTAGTGCCCATCGGGGTGTGGGGGGGGGGGGGTGTCAGGACATGGCCATCGGGGGTATGGGGGTATCAGGGCTGGTTATCAGGGTGTGGGGGTGGGGGGTCAGGGCTGCCATTGGGGTGTGGGGTTGGGGGTGGGGGGGGGCGGGGCGGGGCAGTGTCAGAGAATGGCCATCGGGGTGTGGGGGGGGGCTGTCAGGGCTGGCTATCAGGGTGGGGGGGGAGCGGGGTGTGGTTTGGGCCTGGTCATCATGGAACGGGTGGGGGGGGGGGGGTTAGTGTCAGGGTGGCCATCAGTGTGTGTGGGGGGGGGGGTTGGGGGGGAGGGTGTCAGGACTGGCTATTGATGTGGGGGGGATGGATTTTGGGCTGATCACCTGGGGGTGGGGGTGGGGGGGTGTCAGGGCTGGTTACGTTTTCCTGTCTGGAGGAAGTTTTGCTTCGGGAGAATCCTGGCCTTTATCTCTTTCCCTCCTTTCCTGAACAGCGATGTTGATTGGCTGGCTTCCAATCCCCTGGAAAACCTAAAGCTTTGACTGCTTCCCAAACTTTGAGAGATCTTCCCTATCAAAACAAAGAAACAAAACAAAGAACAAAACAGCACGGGAAACAGGCCCTTCGGCCCAACGAGCCCGCGCCGCCGTCCCATGGTCAGTGACCTATTCATGACTCTAGTCTATGCCTAATGTGTGAGGATCAGGGAGGTCCAATATAGGGACAATTTGTTACCCAATCAATCAGCCTAAAAGCACATTTTTGGGATGTGGGAGGAAACCGGAGCACCCGGAGGAAACCCACGCAATCACGGGAGAACGCGCAAACTCCCACAGACACAGGCCCAACTCCATGTGTCCGCACAGCAACAGAGATAACCTCTGTGCTGCCATGATGCCCTCGAGATGGTAAGTGCCTGTGGATAAAAATTTCATTATTAAAGACTCTATACCCCTGAGACTAAAACTGACCCCAAGCCTACAATGCTTAATAAGGCCTGCTATATCCCCCTATATGTAAACTGCTCATGTGGCTGTCCAAGTGACTCTTGAACAACCCTAGCGTGCCTGCTTCCACCACCTCACTCGGCAGTGCATTCCACATCCCCACTACCCTTTGTGTGAAAAACTGCCCTCTAACATTAGTCTTATATCTCGCCCCCCTCACCCTAAGCCCGTGACCCCTCGTTCTATCCATTTCTAATAGCGGAAAAAGCTTATCACCATCTACTCTATCTGTCCCCTTCATAATCTTATAAACCTCTATCAAATCCCCCCTCAGCCGACGTCTCTCAAGGGAAAACAGCCCAAGTGCGTTCAATCTTTCCTCGTAAGACAGCCCTTCCATACCAGGCAACATCCTGGTAAATCTCCTCTGCACTCTCTCCAGGATCTCTACATCCTTCCGGTAGTACGGCGACCAGAACTGGACGCAGTACTCCAGGTGAGGCCTAACCAACGTTCTATACAACTGCAACATCAGACTCCTACTCTTATATTCTATACCCCTTCCGATGAAGGCTAACATGCCATACGCTTTCCTCATCACATTCTGCACCTGCACCGACACCTTCAGGGACTTGTGTACCTGCACCCCCAGGTCTCTCTGCGTATCTATACTCCGGATAGTTCTACCTTTTATCATATAACTCCCTTCCACATTATTCCGGCCAAAGTGCATCACCTCGCATTTCTCCGGATTAAATTAAATTATCCTCAACACATCCTCGGGACTGCCATCCTCAGGAGTATAGAGAGGCCTTGTTATTGCCTCGCTGAGTTAATGGTCTCAACAAACTCGGCTTTGTAAGACCCTCGAGGTTTACAGCACAGGAGGTAGCCGTGTCCCTCCTCGAAAGAATCCCTCCAGTGCAGAAGGAGGCCATTCGGCCCATTGATTCTGCACCGACCACAATCCCACCCGGACCCTATCCCCGTAACTCCCTCATATTTACCCTGATAATCCCTGGCACTGGGCTCCATTTATCGCGGCCAATCCACCTAAACTGGCCATTTTGGGCTGTGGGAGGAAACCGGAGCACCCGGAGGAAACCCACGCAGACACGGGGAGAATGTGCAGACTCCACACAGACAGTGACCTGAGGCCGGGAATCGAACCCGGGTCCCTGGCGCTGTGAGGCAGCAGTGCGAACTCCGCTGTGCCGCTCTCCCTGTGGCAGACCAGCCCCCTTGGCTTGGTTGGCATTAGGGTCAGGTTTTTGGGGTCGGACAGAGAGAGGTCATGCCCCCTTTCCCTTTGTGCCCGGCCATTCTCCTTCTTCACGTCCAACCCTTGCAGCTCCCTGTTGAGGCCTTGCCTTTATCTTTCGGCTTGTTGCCTTCTGACCTCCTGGGCTTTTCTCTTATATATTATTATTGGTGTTGGATTTCTCTTGTGCGGAGTGGTGAATGGGTCTATGCCTGCCTGGAGTTTGTACGATATCTCTTTGTGCTCGCGTGGGTTTCCTCCGGGCGCTCCGGTTTCCTCCCAAAGATGTGCTCTCAGGCTGATCGGTGTAACAAATTGGCACTAAATTATTCTCCCCTTAAACTGGTTTCCGATGTGGATGCCATAAACATAGACATGGGTCATGGGTGGAGAAGGAGAAACACATTGTTAAAATAGCGGGGCAGGCTCGTTGGGCCGAAGGGCCTGTTTCCCGGGGGCTGTGTTGTTCGTTTAGCTGAAGAAGAGTAGAACTGGAGGGTGGGTCTGCTTTTGGTTTGGTTGGTGTTAGAGTTACAGTTAGAGGAATTTGTCTGGGAGGTTGATGATTAATCTGGAAACTGTTTACTCTTCGCACACCCACGTTAGACAAAAAAACTCCCTTCAATTCATTTCCGTTGCACAATCTCACATGCAAAACATGCCTGATGCCCAGCTTCCCTCTGCCGCGTGTCTTCAGCCTATGGAAATCATTCATTTATTCAAATCTTACTCTCGTCCCTTTCTTTTCGGAGAAATGTTTGTTTCCAAATTCCACAGCTCACAGCACCTTTTAAACCTCATTCTGGTGTGTCACAGACGATCACTAACATCGATTGCCTGCTAAAGGTCAGCAATGCGCATCACTCTCAACTGGAAAGGGTTTCTGACTTGCTGGGGACAGTTAAGGGTTAACCAGCTGTGGCTCTGGAGTCTCCTGTCGGTCAAACCGCATCACAAGAGGTCCCTACAGTACAGAAGGAGGTCATTCAGCCCATCGAGTCTGCGCAGACAACAATCCCACACAGTCTTCAACCCCGTAACCCCACATATTTACCCTGTTAATCCCTCTAACGCACACCACTTGGGACACTAAGGGGCAATTTAGCATGGTCAATATACCTAACCTGCAAATCTTTGGACTGCGGGAAGAAAACTGGAGCACCAGGAGGAAACCCACACAGACATTCCCTATCCCCCTGTACCATTCCCTATCCCCTGTACCATTCCCTTTCCCCCTGTACCATTCCCTTTCCCCCTGTACCATTCCCTTTCCCCCGTACCATTCCCTTTCCCCCTGTACCATTCCCTTTCCCCCTGTACCATTCCCTTTCCCCCTGTACCATTCCCTTTCCCCTGTACCATTCCCTTTCCCCTGTACCATTCCCTTGCTCTCTGTACCATTCCCTTTCCCCTGTACCATTCCCTATCCCCCTGTACCATTCCCTTTTCCCCTGTACCATTCCCTTTCCCCTGTACCATTCCCTTTCCCCTGTACCATTCCCTTTCTCCCTGTACCATTCCCTATCCCCCTGCACCATTCCCTTTCCCCTGTACCATTCCCTTTCTCCCTGTACCATTCCCTTTCCCCCTGTACCATTCCCTTTCTCCCTGTACCATTCCCTTTCCCTCTGTACCATTCCCTATCCCCATGTACCATTCCCTTTCCCCTGTACCATTCCCTTTCCCCCTGTACCATTCCCTTTCCCCCTGTACCATTCCCTTTCTCCCTGTACCATTCCCTTTCCCTCTGTACCATTCCCTATCCCCATGTACCATTCCCTTTCCCCCTGTACCATTCCCTTTCCCCCTGTACCATTCCCTTTCTCCCTGTACATTATTTCCATTCCAATAATGCCCTCTTGAATGCCTCAGTTGAAGCTTCCTCCCCCCACACCCCAGGCAGAACATTCCAGACTCCAGCCCCGCGCTGGGTGAAAATCTTTTCTCACATCACATTCGCTTCTTTTGCAAATCAGTTTCAATCTGTGCCCGCTCGCTCCCGATCCCTTCACGAGGGGAAGCAGAGACCCCCTCTCTGTCCAGCCCCCTTATGATTTTGAACATCTCTATCAAGTCTCCTCTTCGTCCTCTTCACTCCAAATAGACCTGAGAGTCTGCGTTTACCCTCCAAAGGAGCGCCCCTACCCATGCCCTTGCCTCACTCTGTCCCCACAACCCAGTGCTTTTACCAAGGCCAATCCACCCTAACCTACACGTCATTGGATTAGGTGGAAATCTTCATGATTCCTTTCGCTGGGTGCGGTACAGATTCACACACAGCAAGAGCTCATGGCTACAGAACTGACCCTGAATATACCCTGAGCGTACAGTATCAGCAATGCAGGTTAGTGAGCCTGAGTGTGATGCCCCTCCTGGTTGGCCAGCCAGCCATTGTTACAGACTGTGTCAAGCAGCAGGCCGGGGTTACTGGGTTATGTCGAGTTGTGTTTCACCTGGAATCACTGAAAAGAGGGAAGCTTGACCTTTCTAGGAACTAAATTGCCCCTGGTGTCAGGGGATCACAGGGTAAATATGTGGGGTCACGGGGAGACGGCCTGGGTGTGGGATTGTAGCCGGTACAGGCTGAATGGCCTCCTTCAAAAACTGGGTTCAATTCTGGCCTTGGTCACTTGTCTGTGTAGTGTTTGCATGTTCCCCCCGTGTCTACGTGGGTTTCCTCCGGGTGCTCTGGTTTCCTCCATTGATGTGGAGGTGCCGGTGTTGGACTGGGGTAAACACAGTAAGAAGTCTCACAATATACCAGGTTAAAGTCCAACAGGTTTATTTGGTAGCACGAGCTTTCGGAGCACTGCCCCTTCATCAGGTGAGTGGGAGTTCTGTTTGCAAACAGGGCACATGTGTCTATAAATGCCCTGTTTGTGAACAGAACTCCCACTCACCTGGTGAAGGGGCAGCGCTCCGAAAGCTAGTGGCTTTTGCTACCAAATAAACCTGTTGGACTTTAACCTGGGTTCCTCCCACAGTCCAAAGATGTGCAGGTTAGATGGATTGGCCATGCTAAACTGCCCCTTAGTGTCACGGGGACTAGAACATAAGAAATAGGAGCAGGAGTCGGCCATCTAGCCCTTCGAGTCTGCCCCGCCATTCAATAAGATCATGGCTGATCTGAAGTGGATCAGTTCCACTTTCCCGCTTTCTCCCCATAATCCTTAATTCCCCTGTCTATCAGAAACCTATCTACCCGTGACTTAAATATATTTAGCGAGGTAGCCTCCACCACTTCAACGGGCAGAGAATTCCAGAGACTCACCACCCTTTGAGTGAAGAAGTTCCTCCTCAACTCCAATCTAAACTGCCCCCCCTTATCTTGAGGCTGTGCCCCCTAGTCCTGCTGTACTTTCTGAGCGGGAAGAATCTCTCTACCTCTACCCTATCCATCCCATTCATTATCTTACACGTCTCTATAAGATCCCCCCTCATCCTTCTAAACTCCGACGAGTACAGACTAGCTAGGGTAAACATGTGAGTTTATGGGAATGGGACCTGGGTGGGATTGTGGTCGGTGTAGACTCGATGGGCAGAATGGCCTCCTTCTGTACTGTAGGGACTAGGTGATTGTAAGAACATCACAGTGGTTGTTGAGTCTGTGGGGTTGGGAACAAGGTGTGGTGACATCTCATTTAGAGTGTTATCTCTAACTCCGCTCAGTGCTGTAGCTCTATTCAAATCCCACTTCCTTATCAGCTAATTTCTTAGTAAAATCTCCTGTTCCATTGTTTGCAGTCTGGTTTATTGCAGCTTTCAGTAAACATTCGGAACGTTACAAGAATTTGCATCAATATCGAACAGAGTGGATACTACACAGCATATGGAAATATCAAACTCACCACATCTCTCACAATGTTCATCCTCTGTACACAGAGAACCTTACACCATACCCCTGAGTAACCCCCTTACACGCCACCCCCACGAACACCCCTTGATCCTCAGAATACATGTTAGAACATTCCAGCGCAGTACAGGCCCTTCGGCCCTCGATGTTGCGCCGACCAGTGGAACCAATCTAATGACCCTCTAACCTAAACTATTCCAATGTTATCCATATGCCTATCCACTGACCATTTGAACGCCCTTAAAGTTGGCGAGGCCACAACTGCTGCAGGCAGGGCATTCCACACCCTTACTACCCTCTGAGTAAAGAACCTACCTCTGACATCCGTCCTATAATTACCACCCCTCAATTTAAAGCTATGTCCCCTCGTGTTAGCCATCACCATCCGAGGAAAAAGGCTCTCACTGTCCACCCTATCTAACCCTCTGATCATCTTGTATGCCTCAATCAGGTCACCTCTTAACCTTCTTCTCTCTAATGAAAATAACCTCAAGTCTCTCAGCCTTTCCTCATAAGACCTTCCCTCCAAACCAGGCAACATCCTGGTAAACCTCCTCTGCACCAATGCCTCCACATCTTTCTTATAATGCATTACTCTTTACCCAATTATCCCCTTAGGCTGTGCCATCAAATATCCACTTACACTCTATCCCCTAACGCCCCTCTAACTTTGTACTGTCCCCTTGGATGCCCCGCTCAGTCTGCATCTTCTGGAGTGCCCCCCAGGCAATAATTTGGAAACGTGATTTAGTGTGGCACCATCTCGATTAGGACCTGGGAGGTCAGGGGTCAGCGGATGCTGGGTCAAGGGGTATCAGAGAGGTTAAGGGACAGGGGTGGGAGGTCAGGGGTGGGGTCAGATGTCAGGGATCGTGGAGTCAAGGGACTGGGGCATCAGAGATCGGACATTTTGCAGGGTAGGTAGTCAGGGATCGGGAGTGGGGGGGGTCTCCTTGTTTAGGGGAACAGTAAATCCAGGCTGGAGTCAAGAGAACCGGAGCAGAAAATGCTGGAAAATGGCGGCTACTCAGGTCTCTGGAATGAGAAACACTTCCCTGGGATTCCGAGTCCTTTCAGGAGTTGGGAAGATGGGGAGGAATTGTTCCCATTGGGGGAAGATCGAGAAGCAGATGTAATAGCTGCAAAAGTAATGGTTACAATCCCAATCCCCCAGTTTATTCACTCCTCAGGCAGTCATTTTGAGGAGTGACTGTTAAGGACCCTAATTCCTTCAGATTGGAAGCAGCCTTCAACATCCCCCGGGTGTGGCAGTTATTGGCAGGAAGGATTTTGGCGTTTGGCTTTGAGTGAGTCTGTTGCAGACACTCTGGGCCAGAGTCAGGCCTGTACTAGGCCCAGATCACCAGCCAGCCCTCACACCTAGAGATGGCTGGACAACCCCAGGGAGGCCTTTGGGTGAAAGGAGAGCAGCTCAGTGCCAGGTGTAGGGCCTGAGGAGAATCACTCGCCAACTGAGGGTAAGGCACCTGAATGGCCAAGATTAGCCGTGCAATCCCCTGCCCCAGCTGAAGTGTCTGTCCCCGTCCTGCGTTGGGGGACAAGATGTGGAGATGCCGGCGTTAGACTGGGGGAAACACAGTCAGAAATCTGACAACACCAGCTTAAAGTCCAACCGATTTATTTGATAGTAAACTCACAAGCTTTCGAGGCTTCCCTCTTCGTCAGGTGAATGGAGAGTTCTGGCCTCAGACAGAGCATATAAAGCACAGACAGTTGCTGATTAGAATGCGAATCCTTACACCTAACCTGCTGTTCAAGACCTGAAGTGGCTGATAATGTGAGTGGAAGGAGCACTGATCACAGTTTAAAGAGATGTGTATTGTCTCCAGACAGTACAGGAAGTGAGGTTTTGCAAACCCAGGCAAGTCACGGGGGTTACAGATAGTGCGACATGAACCCAAGATCCTGGTTGAGACTGTCCTCATGTGTGCGGAACTTGGCTATCAATTGCTGCGACTGCCTCAGTACTCAATGCCGTCAACTGCCAGTTTCCAGATGCAATTTTACAACTCATCCGCTTTATCCTGGACCACAATCTCTTCACCTTCAACAACCAGTTTTTCATCCAGACACAAGGAACAGCCATGGAGACCAAATTTGCACTTCAATATGCCAACATCTTCATGCACAGGTTCAAACAAGACTTCTTCACTGCACAGAATCTTACACTAGATACTATACACTAGATACATCGATGACATTTTCTTCCTTTGGCCTCATGGTGAACAATCACTGAAACAACTATATGATGATATCAACAAATTCCACCCCACCATCAGACTCACCATGGACTATTCCCCAGAATCAGTTGCATTCTTGGACACACGCATCTCCATTAAGGACGGTCACCTCAGCACCTCACTGTACCGCAAACCCACAGACAATCTCACAATGCTCCACTTCTCCAGTTTCCACCCTAAACATGTTAAAGAAGCTATTCCCTATGGACAAGCCCTCCGTATACACAGGATTTGCTCAGATGAGGAGGATCGTGACAGACACCTCCAGACCCTGAAAGATGCCCTCATAAGAACAGGATATGGTGCTCGACCCATAGATCGGCAGTTCCGATGCGCCACAGCGAAAAAACGCACCGATCTCCTCAGAAGACAAACATGGGACACAGTGGACAGAGTACCCTTCGTCGTCCAGTACTTCCCCGGAGCGGAGAAGCTTCTCTGGAGCCTTCAACATATCATTGATGAAGACGAACATCTCGCCAGGGCTATCCCCACACCCCCACTTCTTGCCTTCAAACAACCACACAACCTCAAACAGACCATTGTTCGCAGCAAACTACCCAGCCTTCAGGAGAACAGTGACCACAATACCACACAACCCTGCCACAGCAACCTCTGCAAGACATGCCGGATCATCAACACGGATGCCATCATCACACGTGAGAATACCATCCACCAGGTACATGGTAAATACTCTTGCAACTCGGCCAACATTGTCTACCTGATACGTTGCAAGAAAGGATGTCCCGAAGCATGGTACATTGGGGAGACCATGCAGACGCTACGACAACGGATGAATGAACATCGCTCGACAGTCACCAGGCAAGACTGTTCCCTTCCTGTTGGCGAACACTTCAGCGGTCACGGGCATTCAGCCTCTGACCTTCGGGTAAGCATTCTCCAAGGCGGCCTTCACGACACACGACAGCGCAGAGTTGCTGAACAGAGACTGATAGCCAAGTTCCGCACACATGAGGACGGTCTCAACAGGGATCTTGGGTTCATGTCGCACTATCTGGGGCGGCACGGTAGCACAGTGGGTTAGCACTGCTGCTTCACAGCTCCAGGGTCCTGGGTTCGATTCCCGGCTCGGGTCACTGCCTGTGTGGAGTTTGCACATTCTCCTCGTGTCTGCGTGGGTTTTCTCCGGGTGCTCCGGTTTCCTCCCACAGTCCAAAGATGTGCGGGTTAGGTTCATTGGCTATGCTAAAAATTGCCCCTTAGTGTCCTGGGATGTGTAGGTTAGAGGGATTAGCAGGTAAATGTGTAGGGATATGGGATAGGGCCTGGGTGGGATTGTGTTCAGTGCAGACTCGATGGGCCGAAGGACCTGTTTCTGCACTGTAGGGTTCTATGGTTCTATGGTTATGGTTCTATGGATCTGTAACCCCCGTGACTTGCCTGGGTTTGTAAAACCTCACTTACTGTACTGTCTGGAGACAATACACATCTCTTTAAACTGTGATCAGTGCTCCTTCCACTCACATTATCAGCCACTTTAGGACTTGAACAGCAGGTTAGGTGTAAAGATTCACATTCTAATCAGTAATCTGTAAACTGTCTGTGCTTTATATGCTCTGTCTGAGGCCAGAACTCTCCACTCACCTGACGAAGGGGGAAACCCCAAAAGCTTGTGAGTTTACTATCAAATAAATAGGTTGGACTTTAAGCTGGTGTTGTCAGCCCACAGGCTCATTCAGGCCCAAACTGTGGGATTTTCTAAAGATCAAAGCGTTTGATAATTGCCCACAGACATTGCTTTTAAAATAAGGGACCTCTAGCCTGAGGCCAGTGTTTATACAATCTAAATAAAACTCAGAACATTAACTGCCTCAACTTCAGGACAGGAAATGAATTCATTCTCCAAACAACATTACATAGTTCCTCAAAGTAAGTTCCTTGTTCAAAATTCTCCTCAATCTGGATTTATTGATCACAAACCACACAAACCATTCTTGATGAATAATTAACCTTGATCGGTTTGTTTCAAAGATGTTTATTTCTCGCACGACACACACCCTGTCGACTGATCCATATCGGCACAAAGCTCATCCTACAGAGTGAATAACTGAGAAATGGGAGTTTATTACGATGTGAGCGTTTCCAGGATAAACGGCCAAAACACTCCCCTCGCAGGAATGCAGCAGTTCGGAAAGGTTTGGATCGTGTAGCCTGTGCCAACACGGATTTAAATTCAAACCAAAAATTCCAACCCACAAACTGCCCCACTGCCCATTTGGAGACTCTCGAAGAAGTAAAGTTTATTTATTAGTTACAAGTTGGGGTAGCACGGTAGCACAGTGGTTAGCACTGCTGCTTCACAGCTCCAGGGTCCTGGGTTCGATTCCTGGCTCGGGTCACTGCCTGTGTGGAGTTTGCACATTCTCCCCGTGTCTGCGTGGGTTTCCTCCGGGTGCTCCGGTTTCCTCCCACAGTCCAAAGATGTGCGGGTTAGGTTCATTGGCTATGCTAAAATTGCCCCTTAGTATCCTGGGATGTGTAGGTTAGAGGGATTAGCAGGTAAAATGTGTAGGGATATGGGGATAGGGTCTGGGTGGGATTGTGTTCGGTGCAGACTCGATGGGCCGAAGGGCCTGTTTCTGCACTGTAGGGTTCTATGTCTATGTAAGTAAGGCTTACATTAACACTGCAATGAAGCCACTGTGAAATTCCCCCATCGCCACACTCTGGCAGGGAGAATTTAGCGTGGTCAATCCGCCTAACCAGCACAGCTTTCAGACTGTGGGAGGAAACCGGAGCACCCGGAGAAAACCCACGCAGACACGAGGAGAATGTGCAAACTCCATACAGTGACCCCGAGCCGGGAATCGAACCCAGGTCCCTGGAGCTGTGAGGCAGCAGTGCTAACCACTGTGCTACCGTGCCACCCACGGTGTATTGGGGTCTACCTGGAGGGTACGGACAAACTGAGGCCGCGCCTTTGAAACTCCATCATGTGATCCTGAGGGACCACTGATTCACCAGGGGACTATCATGAGGGGTCACGGGTTTAGGGTGAGGGGGGCTAGATATAAGACTAATATTAGAGGGCAGTTTTTCACACAAAGGGTAGTGGGGATGTGGAATGCACTGCCGAGTAAGGTGGTGGAAGCAGGCACGCTAGGGTTGTTCAAGAGTCACTTAGACAGCCACAAGAGCGGTCTACATATAGGGGATATAGCAGGCCTTACTAAGCATTGTAGGCTTGGGGTTCAGTTTTAGCCTCAGGGATATAGAGTCTTTTAATAATGAAATTTTTATCCACAGGCACTTAAGTCCAGCAAGGGGCATGTGTGCGGCAGGTTGTGGTGGGCTGCTCTTGGATATTGCTTCGGGAGTTGCCTACTGCTTCATGTCGTTGGTGTGCGTAAACTGGACCATCTCGAGGGCATCATGACAGCTCAGAGGCTATCTCTGTTGCTGTGCGGACACATGGATTTGGGCCTGTGTCTGTGGGAGTTTGCGCGTTCTCCCCATGGTTGCGTGGGTTTCCTCCGGGTGCTCAGGTTTCCTCCCACATCCCAAAAATGTGCTTTTAGGCTGATTGATTGGGTAACAAATTGTCCCTATATTGGACCTCCCTGATCCTCACACATTAGGCCTAGACTAAAATCATGAATAGGTCACTGACCATGGGACGGCGGCGCGGGCTTGTTGGGCCGAAGGGCCTGTTTCCCGTGCTGTGTTGTTCTTTGTTCTTTGTAACCCCACATATTTAACCAGCTAGCCCCCCTGACATTGAAGGACAATTTTAGCATCAGCCTAACCTGCATATCTTTGGACAGTGAGAGGAAAGTGCATCACCTCGCATTTCTCCGGATTAAATTCCATTTGCCATCTATCTGCCCAATCTACCAGCCTGTCTATGTCCTGTTGCATTGCCAGGCACTGCTCCTCAGTACCCGCCAATCCAACCATCTTAGTGTCATCAGCAAATTTGCTGATCACACCACCTACCCCCTCTTCCAAGTCATTAATATATACTACAAATAGTAGAGGTCCTAGTACCGAGCCCTGCGGCACCCCACTGGTGACAGACCTCCAATTGGAAAAGGAGCCTTCCACTACTACCCGCTGTCTCCTCCTCCCAAGCCAGTTCTCCACCCATCTACATACCAGGCCTTGTATCCCATGAGCCTTCACCTTTTCTATCAGCCTACCGTGAGGGACCTTGTCAAACGCCTTACTGAAATCCATATAGACAACATCAACGGCTTGTCCTTCGTCAACGAGCCTAGTTGAGTTCTTCGATAATGTGACTGAACACATTGACGAAGGAAGTGCCGTGGACGTAGTGTACATGGACTTCAGCAAGGCTTTTGATAAGGTCCCCCATGCAAGACTTCTTGAGAAGGTGAGAGGGCATGGGATCCAAGGGCCTTTGGCCTTGTGGATCCAGAACTGGCTTGCCTGCAGAAGGCAGAGAGTGGTTGTGGATGGGTCTTTTTCGGAATGGAGGTCAGTCACCAGTGGGGTGCCCCAGGGATCTGTTCTGGGACCCTTGCTGTTTGTCATTTTCATAAATGACCTGGATGAGGAAGTGGAGGGACGGGTTAGCAAGTTCGCTGATGACACGAAGGTCGGCGGTGTTGTGGATAGTCTGGAAGGATGTCAAAAGTTGCAGCAGGACATAGATAGGATGCAGGAATGGGCGGAGAAGTGGCAGATGGACTTCAACGCGGATAAATGTGTAGTCGTCCATTTCGGCAGAACCAACGGGATGAACGAGTACACTATTAAGGGCAGGGGTCTTAGTAGCGTTGAAGAGCAGAGGGATCTCGGGGTCCGGGTTCACAGGACTCTTAAATCGGCCTCGCAGGTGGAGGAGGTGGTCAAGAAGGCGTATGGTGTACTGGCCTTCATTAATCTAGGGATTGAGTTTAGGAGTCGGGAGGTAATGCTGCAACTTTACAGGACCCTCGTCAGGCCTCATTTGGAGTACTGTGCGCAGTTCTGGTCGCCTCACTATAGGAAAGACGTAGAAGCTATTGAAAGGGTGCAGAGGAGATTTACAAGGATGTTGCCTGGACTGGGAGGCATGCCTTATGAAGATAGGTTGAGGGAGCTGGGACTCTTTTCCCTGGAGAGGCGAAGGTTGAGAGGCGACCTGATAGAAGTTTATAAAATGTTGAGAGGAATAGATAGGGTGGACTCTCAGAGGCTATTTCCCCGGGTTGAAATGGTCGCTACGAGAGGACACAGATTTAAGGTGCGGGGAGGGAAGTACAGAGGTGATGTTAGGGGTAAGTTTTTCACTCAGAGGGTGGTGAGTGAATGGAATCGGCTGCCGTCGTCGGTGGTGGAGGCGAACTCGCTAGGGTCTTTTAAAAGACTTCTGGATGAGTATATGGGGTTTAATGGGATTGGGGGTTATAGATAGGTCTATAGATTGGTGGGGTTGATGCGATCGGCGCAACTCGAGGGCCGAAGGGCCTGTTTGTGCTGTAATGTTCTATGTTCTATGTTCCTCTTGACCGGCACATGTCTTTCCTGTAAAGATTGTAGTTTTCCCTTGAGAGACTCCCACATACCCAGCGTCGACCTACCGTTAAACAGCTTACCTCAGTCCGTATCTTTAAGATCCTGCCTAATCCGGTTGTATCTAGCCCTCCCCCAGTTTAACACCCTCCCCTTAGGACAGGCTTCATCTTTATCCATTAATATCTTAAACCAGACAGAGTTGTGGTCACTGTTAGCCACATGCTCTCCTACTTCAACGTCAACCACCTGCCCAGGCTCATTCCCCAGAACCAAGTCCAGTATAGCCCTGTCTCTGGTCGGTCTATCCACGTACTGCTCCAGGGATCCTTCCATTACACACTGTACAAATTCCTCCCTGTCAGCACCCTCTGATCTCAGTACCTTCCAATCTACCCCGGGGAGATTAAAATCTCCCACTACCACCACCCTATTCTTCCTGCACTTATCTAGAATGTCCCTGCTTATCCCTTCTTCCACAGCCCTCGGGCTGTTGGGCGGTCTGTAGTACACACCCAACATAGTAACATCTCCCTTCCTATTCCTCAACTCCACCCATAGCGATTCGATTCCTATATCCTCCGTACCTCCCTCCCTCTGCACTGCTATGATGCAATCCTTAACTAACAACGCCACTCCCCCACCTCTCAGCGACCCACCCCTATCTCGCCTGAAACACTTATACCCAGGAACATTCAACTGCCAGTCCTGCCCTTCCTTTAACCAAGTCTCTGTCACCGCCACCACCACTTCCAACTTCCTTTCGAACATTAATGCCTTCAGTTCATCTGTTTTTCCAGTCACACTCCTAGCATTGAAACACATGCACCGAAGACCCTCAGAAACAATCCGATCCTTCTACCTACCCTCCGGGCTTACCCTATCCCCAATCCCAGTTCCGTCTACCTCCCCACCCCCCCTCCATATTAGGGGGGATAGGGGATAGGGCTGGGGTGAGATTGTGGTTGGTGCTGACTCAATGGGCCGAATGGCCTCCTTCTGCATTGTCGGGGTTCTCTGATTCTAAGAAGGACCTGCAACTTGCCGGATCTCGGGACACATACGTGAGGGCCACAGCTCCAGTTCTGAATGGACCTGGACCTTGGCTCCCCCATCTTCTACTTGCTGGAGAAAGGGTGGGCCAAATGCCAGCATCTCCTTACACTGCTGTCCGATGACGGGTCCCCCCCCCCGCCGCCTCTCGGATCCGGAGTGCGTCCGGGATACTGCCCGTGATTACTACACTTCCCACTTCTCTCCGCATCCGTCCAGCGAGGATGCCCCGCAGAGTTTTATGGGAGGATCTGCCACAGGTCAACCCAGGGGGGGGGGGCATCAGCAGGCCAACAAGCCTGGGGGAGCTGACCAGCACCCCCCCAAACCATCCCCCCAACCCGGACAGCCTCCAACGGGGCAAGGCCCCGGGGCTGGACAGGTGGCATCCTGGGGAACGCCTACGCGGGGGTCCTGGGGGAAAAGCAATGTTACCGGGGAGATGCCCCTTTCATGGCTCAGTGCCATCATTGACCTGCTGCCCAGGAAGGGGGATCTCCGTCTCTGAAAGGACTGGCGCCCGGTCTCTCTTGTTGTACCTGTCAATTCTCAGATACTCTCGTCCAGTTTGCTCAGTCCCAGGTTTTACCCCAGTGCAAGATGGACACAGGGCAAACACAATTAAAGGTTCAACAATTTTATTAATAATAACACTATTAACCCTTAAATTACCCACATAAAACAAGACATGAATGGGATGGATAGGATAGAGGTGGAGAGATTCTTCCCACTCAGAAAGGACAGTAGGACTAGGGGGCACAGCCTCAAGATAAAGGGGGGGCAGTTTAGAACAGAGTTGAGGAGGAACTTCTTCACTCAAAGGGTGGTGAATCTCTGGAATTCTCTGCCCGTTGAAGTGGTGGAGGCTGCCTCGCTAAATATTTTTAAGACGCGGGTTGATGGGTTTTTGATAAGAGAGGGGATTAAGGGTTATGGGGAGAGGGCGGGAAGGTGGAACTGAGCCACGACAGATCAGCCATGATCTTATTGAATGGCGGGGCAGGCTCGAAGGGCCAGATGGCCTACTCCTGCTCCTATTTCTTATGTTCTTATGACAGGATACCCCAGATTCAAGTATACAACCTGCAAAATTGGCTTGGTTAAACTGCAGGCTCGATTCGCCGAGTTCCTCAGGTCTGTTGTGGTGAAGGTGAATCTCGATGGCAGCTTCCTTCTCTGGTCATAGAACCCTACAGTGCAGAAAGAGACCCTTCAGCCCATCGAGTCTGTACCGCCCACAATCCCACCCAGGCCCTACCCCCATATATTATACCCACTAATCCCTCTAACCTACACATCCCTGGACACTAAGGGGCAATTTCTTAGCATGACCAATCAACCTAACCCGCACATCTTTTGGACTGTGGGAGGAAACCGGAGCACCCGGAGGAAACCCACGCAGACACGAGGAGAATGTGCAAACTCCACACAGTCAGTGACCCCGAGCCGGGAATCGAACCCAGGACCCTGGAGCTGTGAAGCAGCAGTGCTAACCCCACTGTGCCACCCAGTCAGTCTGCCGAATGGTGCAGATCACCTCCCTTGTTGAGTCTTCTCTTCTGAGGTGTCTGAAAAGTGTCCCTTTATCCCCTTCCTTGTTTGCCTTTCCAGAAACTTCTCTGCTTCCGGCCAATGAGGTCCCAAGAGGGGGTTCCAATACCCAGTGGGTGCCCTGACAGGACACCAGGGTCTGCCCCCCCCCCCCCAGGGTGTCCATCTCCATGCTGCTGTTTACATGTAACCTGTTATCAGATAAGATCACTGCAGGAACTCTCAGTGAGAGGAATTCTGTCCCGATCTGGGTTCCTGACAATAGGCATTTCAATGGGGGTCAATGATCTCCCACTAAATATCAATAAGGTGCATCAACCTGTGATGGGTCAGACCCAGACATGTTGTGTATTTGTACAACTGGCCCGAGCTTTGACTGTGTTTGATTTTTAATTTGCCCAATTCTTTAATTTAGGATATCCAATTTTATCAGCCTTAAAACTAGGCCCTGATTATATTACCACAGCCCCCTCAACACGGACTATAAAATCTTCAGCAGGGTAATGGCATCGTGCCTCGGCTCTGTGCTGGATCACACAATCCACCCTGACCTACACGGTCCCGGATCGCTCCATCCATGACAACTTCCATCTTGTTCGGGATCTTATCCATCACTCCCAGAGGGCTGGTCTGTCGAGTGCCTTCCTGTCTCTCGATCAGGAGAAGGTGTTCGACATGGTGGAGAATGAGTATTTGCCCAGAACTCTGAGGGCATTCAGGTTCGGGACAGACTCTGTCACTCCATACTCTGCCACAGAGTGTCTGATTAAAGTTTTTTGAAGGGGTAACCAAAAAGGTAGATGAGGGCAGTGCAGTTGATGTTGTCTACATGGACTTTAGCAAGGCCTTTGACAAGGTACCACATGGTAGGTTGTTACATAAGGTTAAATCTCACGGGATCCAGGGTGAGATATCTAACTGGATACAAAATTGGCTTCTAGGTGGTTGTAGAGAGTTGTTTTTCAAACTGGAGGCCTGTGACCAATGGTGTGCCTCAGGGATCAGTGCTGGACCCACTGTTATTTGTCATTTATATTAATGATTTAGATAAGAATATAGGAGGCACGGTTAGTAAGTTTGCAGATGACACTAAGATTGGTGGCGTAGTGGACAGTGAAGAAAGTTATCTCCAATTGCAACAGGATCTTGATCAATTGGGCCGATGGGCTGACGAATGGCAGATGGAGTTTAATTTAGATAAATGCAAGGTGATGCATTTTGGTCGATTGAACCAGGGCAGGACTTATTCAGTTAATGGTAGGGTATTGGGGAGAGTTACAGAACAAAGAGATCTAGGAGTACTTGTTCATAGCTCCTTGAAAGTGGAGTCACAGGTGGACAGAGTGGTGAAGAAGGCATTCGGCATGTTTGGTTTCATTGTTGGAACATTGTACACGGGAGTTGGGACGCCTTGTTGAAGTTGTACAAGACATTGGTAAGGCCACACTTCGAATACTGTGTACAGTTCTGCTCACTCTATTATAGGAAGGATATTATTAAACCAGAAAGAGTGCAGAAAAAATTTATTAGGATGCTACCGGGACTTGAACATAGAACATAGAACATTACAGCGCAGAACAGGCCCTTCGGCCCACGATGTTGCGCCGACCAGTTACAAAACAATGACCCACTAGCCTAAACCAATCCCTTTTCATCCATAAACCTATCCACAGATCTTTTAAACGCCCCCAAACTAGGTGCATTTACAACTGCAGCAGGCAGGGCATTCCAGTCCCTCACCACCCTCTGGATAAAGAACCTACCCCTGACATCTGTCCTATAACTACCCCCCCTTAATTTAAAATCGTGCCCCCTCGTGCTAGCTTTCTCCATCCTAGGAAAAAGGCTATCACTATCTACCCTGTCTAAACCTCTAATCATCTTATATGTTTCAATGAGATCCCCTCTTAGCCGCCTTCTTTCCAGCGAAAACAACCCCAAATCTCTCAATCTCTCCTCATAGGATCTCCCCTCCATACCAGGCAACATCCTGGTAAACCTCCTCTGCACCCTCTCCAAAGCCTCCACATCCTTCCTGTAATGTGGGGACCAGAACTGCACACAAAACTTCAAGTGCGGCCGCACCAGAGATGTGTACAGTTGCATCATGACGCTGCGACTCCTAAATTCAATCCCCCTACCAATAAACGCCAAGACTCCGTATGCCTTCTTAACAACCTTATCCACTTGATTCCCAACTTTCAGGGATCTATGTACACATACACCTAGATCCCTCTGCTCCTCCACACTATTCAAAGTCCTCCCGTTAGCCCTATACTCAACACATCTGTTATTCCTACCGAAATGAATTACCTCACACTTCTCCACATTAAACTCCATCCGCCATCTCTCAGCCCAGCTCTGCAACCTTTCCAAGTCATCCTGCAAACTATGACACCCTTCCTCACAATCTACCACACCTCCGACTTTGGTGTCATCAGCAAACTTACTAATCCACCCAACTATACCCTCATCCAGATCATTAATAAAAATTACAAACAGCAGTGGCCCCAAAACAGATCCCTGAGGCACACCACTGGTAACCGAACTCCATGACGAATATTTCCCATCAACCACCACTCTCTGTCTCCTATCTGCTAGCCAATTCCTGATCCAATTACCTAGATCACCCCCAATCCCATACATCTGCATTTTCTGCAGAAGCCTACCATGGTGAACCTTATCAAACGCCTTGCTAAAATCCATATACACCACATCAACTGCCTTACCCCTATCCACCTCTTTGGTCACTTTCTCAAAGAACTCGATAAGGTTAGTAAGGCATGACCTACCCGCTACAAAACCATGCTGACTGTCTCTAATCAACTCATTACTTTCCAAATAACTATAAATCCTGTCTCTAATAATCCTTTCCAAAACCTTACCCACCACAGAAGTAAGACTCACCGGTCTGATGGATTAAGTTATAAGGACAAAGAACAAAGAACAATCCAGCACGGGAAACAGGCCCTTCGGCCCAACAAGCCCGCGCCGCCGCATCACCCTACACCTATTCTACCCTGCGTGTCTACGAATGGAACTCCTAACTTAGCCAGATTCAGGGGAGAATAGTGTCAATTTGGTAAAAACCGATTAGCCTGAGAGCACATCTTTGGGGTGTGGGAGGAAACCGGAGCGCCCGGAGGAAACCCACGCAACCACGGGGAGAATGCGCAAACTCCCACAGACACAGGCCCAAATCCATGTGCCTGCACAGCCAGCAGTGCTAGTCACTGAGCTGTTGCGGCGCCCGTCTACCGGTCCAGGATCAAGCACACACACCGACATGAAGTACTAGGCCACTCCTGGAACTTCCAAGAGCAGCCCAGGCACGACCTGCCGTGTGAATGCCCCTCGTTTGACAACGAGGTGGACCTCCACCTGTGGAATAAAAAGACAAAAACATTAATCACAAGCCTGCCTTTCCGGTGTCTCCCGAGGTTCTAACCCTTATTTAATAACCCCTACCATAACCCTCCATCCTCGTTTCACTCATGTGCCTATCTAACTGAACCTTAAACGAGTCCAACGTTCCCGCCTCCACCACCCTACTCGGTAGCGCGTTCCAGACCCCTACAACTCTCTGCGTAAAGAACCTTCCTCTCATATCCAAATTATATCTCTCCCCCCTCACCCTTAAATCATGTCCTCTTGTATTTGTAACCAATCTAGGGAGCAGTCTCTCACTATTGACTCTGTCTATTCCCTTCAGTATCTTATATACCTCTATCATGTCCCCTCTTAATCTTCGTCTTTCCAAGGAGAATAGTCCCAGTTTCTCCAACCTCTCCTCGTAACCCAGTCCCCCCATGCCAGGCAACATCCTGGTAAACCTCCTCTGCACCCTTTCCAGAGACTCCACGTCCTTCCGGTAGTAAGGTGACCAGAACTGGACGCAGTACTCCAAATGCGGGCTAACCAACGTTCTATACAACTGAAGCATTAGATGGCAGCTTTTAAACTCTTTACCCCTTTCTATAAAGGCTAGCATTCCATAAGCCTTCCTGACAACATTCTCCACTTGTATTGCAACCTTCATGGATTTGTGAACCTGCACTCCCAGGTCCCTCTGTGTTTCTATACTCCTAATTTGTCTACCTTTAATCACATAGCTCCTCTGTACATTATTCCTTCCAAAATGCATCACCTTGCATTTGTCAGGATTAAATTCCATCTGCCACCTATCTGCCCAATGCACCAACCTATCTATATCCTGTTGTATCACCTCACAATCCACTTCGGTACCCGCCAACCCTGCCATCTTGGTGTCGTCAGCAAACTTGCTGATCACACCACTTACGCTCTCTTCCAAGTCATTTATGTAGACTACAAAGAGGAGAGGTCCCAGTACTGAGCCCTGCGGCACACCACTAGTCACTGGCCTCCAGCCCGACAAGGTCCCCTCCACAGCTACCCTCTGTCTCCTATTTCCCAGCCAGTTCTCAATCCACCTAGCTACCTTGCCTCGTATCCCATGCGCCTTAACCTTTTCTACCAGCCTACCATGAGGGACTTCGTCAAACGCCTTACTGAAATCCATATAGATGACATCAACGGCTCTCCCATCGTCAACTGTTTTTGTCATCTCCTCAAAGAATTCCACCAGATTCGTAAGGCAAGACCTCCCTCTAACAAAGCCATGTTGCGTATCCCCAATCAGACCGCAATGCTCCAAATGCTCATACATCCTACCCCTAAGTACTTTTTCCATTAATTTCCCTACCACCGATGTCAAACTCACCGGTCTATAATTCCCAGGGTTATCCCTACTACCTTTTTTGAACAGCGGTACCACATTTGCCACCCTCCAGTCTTCTGGGACCTCACCTGTGTCCAAAGAAGAGACAAAGATTTGCACCAGAGGCCCAGCAATTTCATCTTTCACCTCCCTAAGCAGCCTGGGATAAATACCATCAGGCCCCGGAGCTTTATCCGTCCTTACGCTACCTAAAAGCCTTCCTCCCTTGCAATAGATATTTCCTGCAGCTGATCCTCAGCTCCCTCTAACAGACCGCACGATTCCGAACCCCTCTCCTTCGTGAACACCGACGCAAAGTATTCATTCAGGAGCTCCCCCATTCCCTCCGACTCAATACATATCTCCCCACTTTTGTCCCTAAGAGGACCAATTTTCCCTCTAACTACTCTCTTGCTCCTAATATAGGAATAAAATGCCTTCGGATTTTCCTTAATCCTACCAGCCAAGCCATTTCAAGCCCTCTCTTCGCCCTTCTAATTCCCCTTTTTAGCTCCCTCCTACTCTCGCTATATTCCTCCAGCGCACTCTCCGTACCCAGTCGTTTCGTATCCTCCGTACCCAGAAGGAGAAGGAGAGGCTGGATAGACTGGGACATTTTTCTCTGGAGTGTAGAAAGCTGAGGGGTGATCTTATAGAAGTCTATAAAATAATGAGGGGCGCAGATCAGCGAGATAGTCAATATCTTTTCCCCAAAGGTAGGAGAGTCTAAAACTAGAGGGCAGAGGTTTAAGGCGAGAGGGGAGAGATACAAAAGGGTCCAGAGGGGCAATTTTTTCACACAGAGGGTGGTGAGTATCTGGAATGAGTTGCCAAAGGTAGTAGTAGAGGCGGGTACAATTTTATCTTTTAAAAAGCGTTTAGGTCGTTACATGGGTACGATGGGTATAGAGGGAGATGGGCCAAATACGGGCAATTGGAATTAGCTTAGGGGTTTAAAATAAAGGGTGGTATGGACGAGTTGGGCCGAAGGGCCTGTTTCCATGCTGTAAACCTCTCTGACTCTTTGAGTCTAAAGTTAATGGGTCCCTGATGGAGTCCCTTCACTTTGGGAGAGGAGTGCGGCAGGGCTGCCCCATGTCTGACCAAGTGTATTGGATTTACGTGGAGCCATTCCTGCGCCTCTTGTGGAGGAGGTTGTTGGGTTTGGCTCTGTGTGGCCCGGGTGTAGGGGTGGTCCTGTCGGCTCACACCAATGATGTGGTCCTCGTATTCACGGACCCGGCTGATTCACGGAGGATGTGGACTCCGCCCACCTCCTCCGCCAGGTTCAACTGGGCCAAGTGCCCTGGGCTCCTGGGCAGGTCGGTGGGAGATGGACCCTGTCCTGGAGGAGCCTTTCACCTGGAGTAGGACCAGCCTCCTTTACGTGGGAGCCAGCCGAGGAATCCTGGAGTTGGAGACCAAAGTCACCGCTTGCCTGGATGGCTGAACAGGACCTGCTCCGAGCAAGTTCTTGCCATAAACCTCCATGTTTCGGTACCACCTGGTCATTGTAACCCCTTCCCCTAACTCTTATCACAAATATCCAGAGAACCCAATGGTGATGGAGGGGAGATGATCGCCAGCTTCAAGTTTTTAGGTGCCCAGATCACCTGCGCCAGTCCCTTCATACCAAACCTATAGTTAAGAAAGCCCCACCAACGCCTCTACTTTCTCAGGAGACTAAGGAAATTTGGCATGTCCGCTCCAACTCTCACCAACTTTTACAGATGCCCCATAGAAAGCATTCTTTCTGGTTGTATCACAGCTCGGTCTGGGCTCCTGCTCTGCCCAAGACCGCAAGGAACTACAAAAGGGTCATGAATGTAGCCCCCAATCCATCACACAAACCAGCCTCCCATCCATTGACTCTGTCTACACTTCCCGCTGCCTCAGCAAAGCAGGCAGCATAATTAAGGACCCCCCCACACACCCCGGACATTCTCTCTTCCACCTTCTTTTTATGACATTTTAACTGTTTTGTTAAAAATAAAAGCAAAATACTGCAGATGCTGGAGTCTGAAACAAAAACAGAAATGCTGGAAAATCTCAGCCGTGGGAGAGAATAGAACCAATGATTCTTGTCTGGGTAATCCTTCATCAGAGTCTTCCTTATCAACATGTCCCTCCACTTCCAGGGGCCTGGGAACATTGATTTGATTTATTATTAGTATACAGTGAAAAGTATTGTTTCTTGTGCGCTATACAGACAGAGCATACCATTCATAGAGGAGGAAAAGAGAGGGTGCAGAATGTAGTGTTACAGTCACAGCGAGGGAGTAGCAAAAGATCAACTTAATGCGAGGTAGGTCCATTCAAGAGTCTGACAGCAGCAGGGAAGAAGCTGTTCCTCTGATTTGATGTCATTGCTATTAGCTAGGAGATAGTCAGTGGCCATAGATCATAGAATCATAGAAACCCTACAGTGCAGAAAGAGGCCCTTCGGCCCATCGAGTCTGCACCAAATACAATCCCACCCAGGCCCAACCCCCATATCCCTACATATTCTAAAGTTAAGGAGAGGGTATAGGTAAGGGAAGAGGCCGAGGATGTCCCAATTGGTGGCGTTACGGGAAATAGAGTCCAGGTGAAGGCTGGGATGAAAGCGCTTTATCTGAATGCACGAAGCATTCGGAATAAAGTAGATGAGCTGGTGGCGCAGATCGACACAAATGGATACGATCTGGTGGCCATTACAGAGACGTGGCTGCAAGGTGACAGGGACTGGGAGATGAATGTACAGGGTTATCAAGTGTTTAGGAAGGATAGGCAGGAGGGAAAAGGGGGGGGCGTAACTCTGCTGATTAAGGATAGTATCAAGGTGGTAGCAAGGGATGATATCGGAGCCAAAGAGCAGAAAGTGGAATCGTTGTGGGTGGAGATTAGGAACAGCAATGGGAGGAAGACGCTGGTGGGTGTCGTCTATAGGCCCCCGAATAATGATCTGGAGGTGGGGCGGGCTGTTAACGCGCAAATAAGTGCGGCGTGCTGGAATGGGACGGCCGTAGTTATGGGGGATTTCAATCTGCATATTGATTGGTTGACCCATGTTGGACGAGGTGGGCTCGAGGAGGAGTTCTTGGAATGCTGCCGGGATAATTTCCTTGAACAGTGTGTGTTGGAGCCGACGAGGGAGCGAGCTATCTTGGATCTGGTGCAATGTAATGAGGCGGGTAGAATTAGGGACCTTGCAGTGAAGGATCCTCTTGGAGAGAGTGATCATTGTATAGTGGAGTTTCTGGTGCAGATGGAGGAGGAGAAAGTGGGTTCCCGGACACGCGTCCTTTGTTTGAATAGAGGGGAGTATGGTAGGATGAGAGAAGAATTGGCAAATGTTGACTGGGGGAGCGCGTTGGAAGGTAGGTCTGCTGAGGAGCAGTGGAGGATCTTTAAGGAGATCTTTCTTGGTGCTCAGCAGAAATTTATTCCGATGGTCAAAAAGGACTGTAGGAGGAGAGGTAATAAGCCGTGGATAACGAAGGAGGTGAAGGAAAGTGTTAAATTAAAAGCGGAGGCATTTAGAGTAGCTAAGAGCAGTGGGCGAGAAGAAGATTGGGAGAGGTTTAAATGTCAACAAAGATTGACAAAGAAGTTGATAAAGGAGGGTAGGAGAAGCTATGAAGCTGGGCTAGCACTTAATATAAAATAGGATAGCAAGAGTTTTTATAAATATATAAAAAGGAATAGGCTGGCTAGGGTGAACGTTGGTCCTTTAGAGGATGAGAAAGGGGAGCTAGTGGTAGGGGATGGGGATATGGCTAAGGTCTTGAATAACATTTTTTGTTTCTGTCTTCACGGAGGAGGACGTGAATAATTTGCCGGGTGTTAGCGATGGAAAGGTGGTAGGACTGGAGGGTCTTAATGACATTACTGTTACTAGAGAGGTGGTGCTCGACAGACTGGAGGGGCTGATTGTGGACAAGTCCCCAGGACCGGATGGAATGCATCCGAGGGTTCTGAAAGAAATGGCGGAGGTGATAGTGGATGCCTTGGTGGTTATTTTCCAGACGTCGCTGGATTCCGGGGAAGTGCCGGAAGATTGGAAAACGGCTAATGTTACACCATTGTTTAAGAAGGGTGCCAGGCAAAAGGCGGGGAATTATAGGCTGGTTAGTTTAACGTCTGTGGTAGGTAAAATGTTAGAATCCGTCATTAAGGAGGAAATTGCGAGGCATCTTGAGGGGAATTGCTTGATAGGGCGGACGCAACACGGTTTCATTAAAGGGAAGTTGTGTCTAACAAATTTACTGGAGTTCTATGAGGATGTGTCTAGGGCGGTGGATAGAGGAGAGCCGGTGGATGTGGTCTTTCTAGATTTTCAGAAGGCGTTTGACAAGGTACCTCACAAGAGGTTATTGCAGAAAGTCAGGGGACATGGAGTTGGGGGTAGGGTGTTAGCGTGGATAGAGGATTGGTTGTCAAATAGGAGGCAGAGAGTGGGGGTCAATGGGTGCTATTCGGATTGGCGGTTGGTGACTAGTGGGGTGCCCCAGGGGTCGGTGCTGGGGCCTCAGCTTTTTACCATTTATATAGATGATCTGGAGGAGGGAACCGAGTGTAGGGTGTCGAAATTTGCTGATGACACCAAGATTGAGGGAACGGCAAATTGTGCGGAGGGTGTGGCGAGTCTGCAGAAGGATCTAGATAGGCTGGGAGAATGGGCCAGGAAATGGCAAATGGAATTTAATGTTGGCAAGTGTGAGGTGGTCCACTTTGGTAGGAATAATGGTAGGAAGGACTATTACTTACGTGGCGAAAAACTGCAGCAGGCGACGGTGCAGAGGGACCTCGGGGTCCTTGTGCATGAGTCGCAAAAACCCAGCTTGCAGGTGCAGCAGGTGGTCAGGAAGGCGAATGGGATGCTGGCCTTCATAGCGAGGGGGATTGAATATAAAAGTAGGAAGGTCTTGCTGCAGCTGTATAGGGCATTGGTGAGGCCGCAGCTGGAGTACTATGTGCAGTTTTGGGCGCCGCACCTGCGCAAAGATATTTTGGCCTTGGAGGGAGTGCAGAGGAGGTTTACTAGGCTGATACCGGAGTTGAGGGGGTTGAGCTATGAGGAGAGGCTGAATAAACTAGGCTTGTACTCGTTAGAGTTTAGAAGAATGAGGAGAGATCTCATTGAGACGTATAAGATGATGAATGGGATGGATAGGATAGAGGTGGAGAGACTCTTCCCGCTCAAAAAAGACAGTAGGACTAGGGGGCACAGCCTCAAGATAAAGGGGAGGCGGTTTAGAACGGAGTTGAGGAGGAACTTCTTCACTCAAAGGGTGGTGAATCTCTGGAATTCTCTGCCCGTTGAAGTGGTGGAGGCTGCCTTGCTAAATATTTTTAAGAAACGGGTTGATGGGTTCTTGATAAGAGAGGGGATTAAGGGTTATGGGGAGAGGGCGGGAAAGTGGAACTGAGCCACGACAGATCAGCCATGATCTTATTGAATGGCGGGGCAGGCTCGAAGGGCTAGATGGCCTACTCCTGCTCCTATTTCTTATGTTCTTATATTATACCCACTAATCCCCTCTAACCTACACATCCCTGGACACTAAGGGGCAATTTCTTTCGCACGGCCAATCAACCTAACCCGCACATCTTTGGACTGTGGGAGGAAACCGGAGCACCCAGAGGAAACCCACGCAGACACGGGGAGAATGTGCAGCCTCCACACAGACAGTGACCCGAGCTGGGAATCGAACCCTCGCAGACAGTTTTGCTACAATGACAGGTTTCCCAGTGGTCCAGGGTACCAGAGACATCAATTTGCTGGTGCCACATGTTCACCCTGCCAAGCTCTGGGATTGTGGAGGATTCCAACCCCTCAGTGTGATCGCACATCCTGCAGGTCAATGCCCAGAGTCCTGGCAGCTGACACAATGCCTTCATTCTGTGGCAGTCACTGCCTGACTTTGAATAAATGAAAAAACTTCCTTTATTCACTCCTGCATAGAATCATAGAATCCCTACAGTGCAGAAAGAGGCCCTTCGGCCCATCGAGTCTGCACTGACCACAATCCCACCCAGACCCTACCCCCACGTCCCATCGTATCCATACTGGTGACCACCAGACAGACTGACAAATTATAAGGATTTATTTACAAACAGGGAAGCGTACAGAGTAACTTCACAATGTTAATACTTCCAACATCTCCTCTGGCTGCTAACCCAACCCTTCCGCACCGAAATTCCCACGCTCATTACCCATTGGACGTTCAGGTCACATGATCCTCCCAGCATACCGCCCCCTTAAAGGGACCAGCTACTACATCCCTCCCCCTTAAGTCCCTTATTATACAACTCTTACAGTTTCTAAAACAATGGCAATAAGATCATTTTTAGGTCAGTCTGTCAGTTTCTGTTTCCCTGGGAGTGACATGGGGTCAACCTATGACATAGCCTCAACCAGGCTGGTTGAGGCCTGACTGTAGAGGGAGGTTTGGTTGGGATTTCTTCACTGGGATTCTCTCTTCGTCGCTTCCCACTATCTCCTGGGTTTCATTGGGAGCAGCACTCTGGCCTGCCATTGGCTGTTCAGCTGGTTCATCTCTCGGACAAACAATATCACCACTTGCCAACCCAATTTGGAACTACCCGGCTCTTAAGCATCGACCCATCAGTCGCTCAGCTGGAGTCATTCCAGGCTAACTGTTGACACACAGTTCGGTGGGAGGGTGAGCTGTGAGGAGGATACTGAGATCCTTATTTGGACAAGTTGAATGAGTGGGCCAATCAATGGCAGATGCAGTTTAATGTGGATTAATGCGAGGCAGCAAAAATGGCAGATTTTTGCCAACAGAATGGCTACAAGTTAATGTGTAACAAGTGCAGTAGGTGCAACAGGCAGTAAACAAGGCAAATGGCACGTTAGATTTCATAGTGAGAGGATTCGAGTACAGGAGCTGGCCTGTCTTGATGCAATTATACAGGACCTGGCACTGCTGCATTCTTAATTGCCCTCACTTTGTCCCTCATGAGGTCTAATGCCAGAGCATTGACTCAATAACCTAAAGAAATGACCTCATTTGCTTGGAAGGAGAACTTTTCTTTCTTCAGGTACACTGCAGCCTCCCTTGTCAGAGAGAAGCAGACAGGTCTCGCAGACACGTTCCGCAGACAGCTCTCTTCTGGAATCTCTCAAAACTTTGTCCAAATTTGCAGAGTGTTGTTCCTCAGTAAATCGTGTTCTCAGGTCATCATCTAAATAAACGACAACTCTGGTCAAACCCTGCAGCAAACTCTCCCTCACTGAAAGATGATACAAGCCAGTGAAACACCAAACGGTAGATGTGTATATTTATGATGATGATATAAGCTCTGAATGTGTCATCTAATTCTAACTGTTGGTAAGTTTGGCTCACGTCCTGTTTGGTATAGGTCAATACTGGATACCTATCCAGGTTTGCAGCCTGGTTTACTGTCCTTGCACATACCGACAATCTTGTCTGGTTTCACTACTGGCACAATAGGTGCTGCCCACTCTGTAAATTGTACGGGACTGATGATACCCAAATCTTTGAATTGTTTTAGCTCTGTCCCTACCTTCTCTGCTAATGTGTAGAGTGTAGATCTCACTCTTAAATAATCTCAGTGGGACTCTGGATCCACATGGATCCTAGCTACAATCCTGGAATCTTTCCCAGTTCCTCTTGAAACACCTCTAGGAATTTACTAATAATGAAAGTCCCCCTTTTTTACCTGAATGATCTCCAGCCAGTTCAGTTTAATCTGCTGGAGCCAATCCCACCCCATTAGACCCAATTCTTGGTCTGACACCACCATCCCCAGTAGCTGTGTCGATTGCTGTCCGTGACCCGCAGGCGCTGTGCTCATTCCTACGTTCTTTATGGCTCCTCCAGCACATGTAGCTCGTCCAGCTGCAGTGTTCATCAGAGGTCAAACTCCTTTAAGATACCAATAAGTCCCCTCAAACTCATTCACTCATTCAAGTGACACCCTGGTGTCTCCCTCCTTGTTCAGTGGCTGGCTGTTTACTATGATGGAGGCTACCTTCCCCCTGTTCATGTTGTTTAATCTCATAACCTTTTGTTCCCCTGCTGGGCAATCCTCCACACCAGGACATACATAAGAACATAAGAACATAAGAAATAGGAGCAGGAGTCGGCCATCTGGCCCTTCGAGCCTGTCCCACCATTCAATAAGATCATGGCTGATCTGAAGTGGATCAGTTCCACTTTCCCGCTTTCTCCCCATAACCCTTAATCCCCCTGTCTATCAGAAACCTATCTACCCGTGACTTAAATATATTCAGCGAGGCAGCCTCCACCACTTCAACGGGCAGAGAATTCCAGGGATTTGAGTGAAGAAGTTCCTCCTCAACTCCAATCTAAACTGCCCACCCTTATCTTGAGGCTGTGCCCTCTAGTCCTGCTGTCCTTTCTGAGCGGGAAGAATCTCTCTATCTCTACCCTAGGGAGTAGGGAATCAAGTAGATAAGGTTGTTAAGAAGGCATACGGTGTCTTGGCGTTTATTGGTAGGGGGATTGAATTTAGGAGTCACAGCGACATGTTGCAACTGTACACAACTCTGGTGCGTCCGCACTTGGAGTACTGTGTGCAGTTCTGGTCCCCACATTAGAACATAGAACATAGAACATAGAACATTACAGCACAAACAGGCCCTTCGGCCCACGAATTGCGCCGATCACATCAACACCTACCAATCTATTGACCTATCTATAAGCCCCAATCCCATAAACCCCCATATACTCATCCAGAAGTCTTTTAAAAGACCCCAGCGAGTTCGCCTCCACCACCACTGATGGCAGCCGATTCCATTCACTCACCACCCTCTGAGTGAAAAACTTACCCCTAACATCACTTCTGAACTTCCCTCCCTGTACCTTAAATCTGTGTCCTCTCGTAGCAACCATTTCAACCCAGGGAAATAGCCTCTGAGAATCCACCCTATCCATTCCTCTCAACATTTTATAAACCTCTATCAGGTCGCCTCTCAACCTTCGTCTCTCCAGGGAAAAGAGACCCAGCTCCCTCAACCAGAAATTAGGAGAGCCAGAAGGGGTCATGAGAAGACCTTGGCGGGTAAGATTAAGGAAAATCCCAAGGCCTTCTATAAATATGTGAAAGGTAAAAGGGTGAGAAGGGAAAGGATAGGACCTATAAAAGATGAAGGGGGAAAGGTCTGTGTAGAACCAGAAGAAATGGCGGAGGTGCTTAATGAGTACTTTGCCTCAGTATTCACAGTGGAAGCTGATTTGGGAGATCTTGCTATGGACTTGCAGCAGGTGGAAAAGATTGAGTACGTGGATATTAAGGAGGAGGATGTGTTAGAACTTTTGAATTCTATCAAGGTAGATAAGTCGCCGGGACCAGATGGGATGTACCCCAGGATACTGTGGGAGGCCAGGGAAGTGATTGCAGAGCCCTTGGCGATGATCTTTGCGTCGTCAATGGAGACGGGAGAGGTTCCGGAAGATTGGAGGATTGCGGATGTAGTCCCTATTTTCAAGAAAGGGAACAGAGATAGCCCGGGAAATTACCGCCCGGTGAGTCTGACCTCAGTGGTTGGTAAGCTGATGGAGAGGCTTCTAAGGGACAAGATTTACGAGCATTTGGAGAGGTTTGACATGATCAGGAATAGTCAGCATGGATTTGTCAAGGGCAGGTCGTGCCTTACGAGCCTAGTTGAGTTCTTCGATAATGTGACTGAACACATTGACGAAGGAAGTGCCGTGGACGTAGTGTACATGGACTTCAGCAAGGCTTTTGATAAGGTCCCCCATGCAAGACTTCTTGAGAAGGTGAGAGGGCATGGGATCCAAGGGCCTTTGGCCTTGTGGATCCAGAACTGGCTTGCCTGCAGAAGGCAGAGAGTGGTTGTGGATGGGTCTTTTTCGGAATGGAGGTCAGTCACCAGTGGGGTGCCCCAGGGATCTGTTCTGGGACCCTTGCTGTTTGTCATTTTCATAAATGACCTGGATGAGGAAGTGGAGGGATGGGTTAGCAAGTTCGCTGATGACACGAAGGTCGGCGGTGTTGTGGATGGTCTGGAAGGATGTCAAAAGTTGCAGCAGGACATAGATAGGATGCAGGAATGGGCGGAGAAGTGGCAGATGGACTTCAAAGCGGATAACTGTGTAGTTGTCCATTTCGGCAGAACCAACGGGATGAACGAGTACACTATTAAGGGCAGGGGTCTTAGTAGCGTTGAAGAGCAGAAGGATCTCGGGGTCCGGGTTCACAGGACTCTTAAATCGGCCTCGCAGGTGGAGGAGGTGGTCAAGAAGGCGTATGGTGTACTGGCCTTCATTAATCGAGGGATTGAGTTTAGGAGTCGGGAGGTAATGCTGCAAGTTTACAGGACCCTCGTCAGGCCTCATTTGGAGTACTGTGCGCAGTTCTGGTCGCCTCACTATAGGAAAGACGTAGAAGCTATTGAAAGGGTGCAGAGGAGATTTACAAGGATGTTGCCTGGACTGGGAGGCATGCCTTATGAAGATAGGTTGAGGGAGCTGGGACTCTTTTCCCTGGAGAGGCGAAGGTTGAGAGGCGACCTGATAGAAGTTTATAAAATGTTGAGAGGAATAGATAGGGTGGACTCTCAGAGGCTATTTCCCCGGGTTGAAATGGTCGCTACGAGAGGACACAGATTTAAGGTGCGGGGAGGGAAGTACAGAGGTGATGTTAGGGGTAAGTTTTTCACTCAGAGGGTGGTGAGTGAATGGAATCGGCTGCCGTCGTCGGTGGTGGAGGCGAACTCGCTGGTGTCTTTTAAAAGACTTCTGGATGAGTATATGGGGTTTAATGGGATTGGGGGTTATAGATAGGTCTATAGATTGGTGGGGTTGATGCGATCGGCGCAACTCGAGGGCCGAAGGGCCTGTTTGTGCTGTAATGTTCTATGTTCTATGTTCTATGTTCTAACTTCATAAGGCATGCCTCCCAGTCCAGGCAACATCCTTGTAAATCTCCTCTGTACCCTCTCAATAGCTTCTACGTCTTTCCTATAGTGAGGCGACCAGAACTGCGCACAGTACTCCAAATGAGGCCTGACAAGGGTCCTGTAAAGTTGCAGCATTACCTCCCGACTCCTAAACTCAATCCCTCGATTAATGAAGGCCAGTACACCATACGCCTTCTTGACCACCTCTTCCACCTGCAAGGCCGATTTAAGAGTCCTGTGGACCCGGACCCCAAGATCCTTCTGCTCTTCAACACTACTAAGACTCCTGCCCTTGATAGTGTACTCGTTCATCCCGTTGGTTCTGCCAAAATGGACGACTACGCATTTATCCGCATTGAAGTCCATCTGCCACTTCTCCGCCCAGTCCTGCATCCTATCTATGTCCTGCTGCAACTTTTGACATCCTTCCAGACCATCCACAACACCGCCGACCTTCGTGTCATCAGCGAACTTACTAACCCATCCCTCCACTTCCTCATCCAGGTCATTTATGAAAATGACAAACAGCAAGGGTCCCAGAACAGATCCCTGGGGCACCCCACTGGTGACTGACCTCCATTCAGAAAAAGACCCATCCACAACCACTCTCTGCCTTCTGCAGGCAAGATGTGGGTATGCCGGCGTTGGACTGGCGTAAACACAGTAAAAAGTCTGACAACACCAGGTTTTAGTCCAACCGATTTATTTGATAATATTCTCACAAGCAAGCTTTCGAGAATCCACCCTATCCATTCCTCTCAACATTTTATAAACCTCTATCAGGTCGCCTCTCAAACTTCGCCTCTCCAGGGAAAAGAGTCCCAGCTCCCTCAACCTATCTTCATAAGGCATGCCTCCCAGTCCAGGCAACATCCTTGTAAATCTCCTCTGCACCCTTTCAATAGCTTCTATGTCTTTCCTATAGTGAGGCGACCAGAACTGCGCACAGTACTCCAAATGAGGCCTGACAAGGGTCTTATAAAGTTGCAGCATTACCTCCCGACTCCTAAACTCAATCCCTCGATTAATGAAGGCCAGCTTGCTTGCTTGTGAGAATATTATCAAATAAATCGGTTGGACTAAAACCTGGTGTTGTCAGACTTTTTACTGCCTTCTGCAGGCAAGCCAGTTCTGGATCCACAAGGCCAAAGGCCCTTGGATCCCATGCCCTCTCACCTTCTCAAGAAGTCTTGCATGGGGGACCTTATCAAAAGCCTTGCTGAAGTCCATGTACACTACGTCCACGGCACTTCCTTCGTTAATGTGTTCAGTCACATTATCGAAGAACTCAACTAGGCTCGTAAGGCACGACCTGCCCTTGACAAATCCATGCTGACTATTCCTGATCATGTCAAACCTCTCCAAATGCTCGTAAATCTTGTCCCTCAGAAGCCTCTCCATCAGCTTACCAACCACTGAGGTCAGACTCACCGGGCGGTAATTTCCCGGGCTATCTCTGTTCCCTTTCTTGAAAATAGGGACTACATCCGCAATCCTCCAATCTTCCGGAACCTCTCCCGTCTCCATTGACGACGCAAAGATCATCGCCAAGGGCTCTGCAATCACTTCCCTCGCCTCCCACAGTATCCTGGGGTACATCCCATCTGGTCCAGGCGGCTTATCTACATTGATAGTTTTCAAAAGTTCCAACACATCCTCCTCCTTAATATTCACGTATTCAATCTTTTCCATCTGCTGCAAATCCGTAGCAAAATCTCCCAGATCAGCTTCCACTGTGAATACTGAGGCAAAGTACTCATTAAGCACCTCTGCCATTTCTTCTGGTTCCACAGAGACCTTTCCCCCCTCTCCTTTTATAGATCCTATCCCTTCTCTTCTCATCCTTTTACCTTTCACATATTTATAGAAGGCCTTGGGATTCTCCTTAATCTTACCCGCCAAGGTCTTCTCATGACCCCTTCTGGCTCTCCTAATTTCCCTTTTAAGCTCCTTTCTACAGTCCTTATACTCCTCAAGATCCTTAACCTCTCCTAGTTCCCTGAACCTTTTGTACACCTTCCTTTTCCTCCTGACTAGGTTCAACACAGCCTTCGTGCACCACGGTTCCCGCGACCTACCAAAACCCCCTTGTCTCAACGGAACGTTGTCATGCAGAGCGCCAGACAAACATTCCTTGAATATCCGCCACCTTCCTTCGGTACTTTTCCCTAAGAATGCCTCCTTCCAGTTTATTTGTCCAAGTAACTTCCTGACTTCTTCGTATCTCCCCTTACTCCAGACAAACACCTTCCTAGCCTGTCTGATCCTATCTTGTTCCAATGCAATTGTGAAGGAGATAGAATTATGGTCACCATTCCCAAGATGCTCTCCTACCGAGAGATCCATCACCTGCCCTGGTTCATTCGCCAGTACCAGGTCAAGTACAGCCTCTCCCCTCGTAGGCTTATCCACATACTGTGTCAGGAAACCTTCCTGAACACACCTAACAAACTCCTCCCCATCCAAACCCCTTACTCTAGGGATATTCCAGTCGATGTTTGGGAAATTGAAGTCTCCCATCACGACAACTCTGTTATTATTACATCTCTCCAGAATCTGTTTCCCTATTTGCACTTCAACTTCCCTGTCACTATTGGGTGGCCTATAGAATACACCCAGCAAAGTTTTCGACCCTTTGCTGTTCGTAACTTCCACCCACAGAGACTCTGTAGAAAGTCCCTCCACGGAATCCTCTTTCTCTGCAGCCATGACACTGTCCCTGATCAACAGTGCCACTCCACCACCTCTTCTGCCACCCTCCCTGTCCTTCCTGAAGCATCTGAAACCTATAGGAAGGATGTGGAGGCTTTGGAGAGGGTGCAGAGGAGGTTTACCAGGATGTTGCCTGGTATGGAGGGGAGGTCCTATGAGGAGAGACTGAGAGATTTGGGGTTGTTTTCATTGGAAAGAAGGCGGCTAAGAGGGGATCTTATTAAAACATATAAGATAATTAGAGGTTTAGATAGGGTGGACAGTGATAGCCTTTTTCCTCTGATGCAGAAAGCTAGCAAAAGGGGGCATGGCTTTAAATTAAGGGGTGGTAGTTATAGGACGGATGTCAGGGGTAGGTTCTTTACCCAGAGGGTGGTGAGGAATGCCCTGCCAGCTGAGGTTGTAAATGCGCCTAGTTTGGGGGCGTTTAAGAGATCCGTGGATAGGTTTATGGATGGAAAGGAATTGGTTTAGGTTAGAGGGTCATTGTTTTTGTAACTGGTCAGCGCAACATCGTGGGCCGAAGGGCCTGTTCTGCGCTGTAATGTTCTATGTTCTATGTTCTACCCTATCCATCCCCTTCATTATCTCATCCTTCTAAACTCCAACAAGTACAGACCCAGTCTATTTAGTCTCTCTTAATAGGCTAACCCCCTCATCTCCGGTACAAGTCCAACGAGGGGCACACACGCAGTGGGTTGTACTGGGGCTGCTCTTGGATGTTTCGAGAGTTGCCTAGTGCCTCATGTCGTTAGTGTACGCTTAAACTAGACCAGGTGCTGGGCAACACGACAGCTCAGTGACTATCACTGTTTGCTGTGCAGACACATGGATTTGGGCCGGTGTCTGTGGGAGTTTGCGCATTCTCCCCGTGCTTGCGTGGGTTTTCTCCGGGTGCTCCGGTTTCCTCCCACACCCCAAAGATGTGCTGTTAGGCTGATTGGGGTAACAAATTGTCCCTAAATTAGTCTCCCCTCAAGCCGGTTTCCAATGTGGAGTGCCATAAGCGTAGATAAGGGTCATGGGTAGGAGAGGGGGCTCACAGTGTTAAAATGGCGGCGCAGGCTCGTTGGGCCGAAGGGCCTGTTTCCCGTGCTGTGTTGTTCTTTGTTCTTGAATTATTGATCCTGCTTATTTCTACACGTGTGTCTTAAATGATCTTTTCCTCTGCACCTCTAACACTCTGCTTCTCTAAATCTACACATTTCCAGGGAGTAATCCCCCACCCCCACAGCAAAAGCACACCGTGTTACCCCTGGGTTGCTTAAATCTTGGCTCTTTAATGATTCTTCCTACTTCTGCATTCAACTCACTGTTTGAACTCGATCCCATCCCCTTGTTTCTGGCATTGTTACTGTCCAGTTTCCCAGTCTAACTCGGGGGCCCCGATGCTCTGTTTGCTTTCTTGGCGCTCGCTCTCTGCCCCTGTCGCCATTTTCCGTTTCCTCCTTCGAAGTCAACTCAGACTCAGCCAACAGCTTCCTCCGTATTTACCTATTTGCAACCACGTGCCAATCGATCTCTCAGCGTGTCATTTAAAGCTGACCTGAAGTTGCAATCCTCTGTTTTCACCTTGCTGTGAAGTCTGCAGTGATCTCCCCCCCGGGGCCCTCCCCATGGAGTTACGTTAATATCATCGCAGTGGTTACCCTGGCCTTTAGCTGACAGTAAACCCTCGGTTTGAGTTATAGGACTGAGACCCCCCGTGTGGGAAGTAAAATTACTTTTCTCCTTGTCCTCCCCCTCGATTGGAGAATACACTAACCATTCCGTATACTGTTCCCCATCCTCAGTGGTTGTGTCAAAGCTTCCTAAAGAGAGGTAAAGCTGCTCCCTCTATTTCAGTATGTAATCGATCTGATTCACTCTGCAGTTTTACGATGATAAGAATAACAAAGAACAATACAGCCCAGTAACAGCCCCTCCAAGCCTGGCCCAATCATGATGCCCTGATTAAACTAAAATAAAACTTTTGCCCTTACTCAGTCCGTATCTCTCCATTCCCTCCCTATTTGCGGTTCCCTATCCAGATGCCTCTTACATGTTGCTAATGTGCTCACTTTCCGTGCCTTCTCTGACAGTGCGTTCCAGGCACCCACCAGTGTCTGTGTGATAAACTCCCCCCGCACACCTCCCGTAAACCGTTCCCCCTCTGGCCTTGATCCTTGTAATTGACACTTCCACCCAAGGAAATAATCTTCAACTATCCACCCAGTCTGTGAACAAAGAACAGTACAACACACCAACAGGCCCTTTGGCCCATGAACTCTGTGCCTCCCCCTCTAGTCTATACACAGATGCCTCTCTAATGAATATTTTCTTGCCTCTATGTGCTCCGTATCCCTCTATTTCCTTCCCATTCATGTATCTACCCAGCTGCCTTGTGAACATTGTTATAGAATCTGTTTCCATCACCTCCTCGGGCAGCGCGTTGCAGACATTCACCATCCTCTGTGTGAAAAACTTGCCCCTTACATCTCTTTTAAACTTTCCCCCTCTCACTCTCAATCTATTCTGACCCTTCGACCCTGGGATAAAGACACTGACTCCCCACTCAATCCCAGCCTGTCATAATCTTGTAAACCTCTATCAGGTTCCCCCTCACCCTCCGACGCTCCAATGGAAACAATCCAAGTTTGTTCAATCTTTCTTCATAGTCCATATCCCCCAAACCAGGCAACATCCCGGTAAATCCCTCCTGCACCCTTTCCAATGCATCGACATCCTTCCAGTAGTGTGGTGACCAGAATTGTACACAATACTACAAATGCGGCCTAACCAAAGTCTCATACAGCTGGCACATGAGTTTCCAATTCCAAAGCTCAACGCCCCAATCGATGAAGGGCAGCATGCCTTACACCTTCTTCATCACCTTTCCACCTGAGTTACCACCTTCAGGGAGCTGTGGACCTGCACACCTAGATCCCTCTGTGTGCTAATATTTCTCAGGGCTCCACCACTTACTGGATACTTTCCTTCTGTGGCAGACCTTCCAAATCACATCATCTCATATTTATCCAGGTTAAATTCCATAGGCCCAGGTCTCCAGCTGATTTATGTTCTGCTGTATCCTCTGACAATCTTTTTCACTGTCTGCTAGTCCCCCAATTTTTGTATGCCTCTCATAATTTGTAGATCTCTATCAGGTCTCCCCTCAGCCTCTGTCTTTCCAATGAAAGAAATCTTAGTTTTTTCAGCCTCTGCTCATAACCACCACCCTCGAGACCAGGCAACATCCCGGTGAACCTTCTTTGTCCCCTCTCCAAAGCTTCCACGTCCTCCTGGTAGTGAGGTGACCAGAACTGCACGCAATATTCCAAATGCGGCCTAACCAAGGTTTTCCATGGCTGCAACATGATTTCCCAACTCCTGGACTCAAGTGTCCCGGCTGATGAAGGCAAGGATGGTCATATGCCTTCTTAATCACCTTGGCCGCATGTGTTGCCACTTTTAGGGAACAGTGGACCCGAACGCCCAGATCCCTCTGTATGTTAATGTTCCTAAGGGTTCAGTATAATCATATTTACAGTATAATTCACACCTAAGTTTGATCCTTTGAAACACATTACCTCACATTTAGATCGTAGAACCTTACAGTGCAGAAAGAGGCCATTCAGCCCATCGAGTCTGCACCCAACACAATCCCACCCAGGCCCTACCCCCATATCCCTACATATTATACCCACTAATCCCCTCTAACCTACACATCCCTGGACACTAAGGGGCAATTTCTTAGCATGGCCAATCAACCTAACCCGCACATCTTTGGACTGTGGAAGGAAACCTGAGCACCTGGAGGAAACCCACGCAGACATGAGGAGAATGTGCAAACTCCACACAGACAGTGACCCGAGCCGGGAATCGAACCCAGGTCCCTGGAGCTGTGAAGCAGCAGTGCTAACCCACTGTGCTACTGTGCCGCCCAGTGTCAGGATTAAACTCCATCTGCACTTTCTGTGCCTGAGTCTCCAATCTATCTATATCCTGTTGGGTCCTCCAGCAACATTTGAATTCTATTTGGCAAACAGAGTCACTCTGATCTACCTCGTCGCCAGTGTAGTAATTGAAAGGATCGGTGTACCAAATTGTCCCTAAATTATTATCCTCTGAATCTGGTTTCCAATGGGGGTACCATAAGCATAGACACGGGTCAAGGGAGGTGTAGGAAAAATACATTGTTGAGATGGTGGTACGGGCTCGTTGGGCCGAAGGGCCTGTTTCCCGGGCTGTGTTGTTCTTTGTCCTTTGATTGGTGACCACCAGTCGGTATAATGAACTGTAATGGTTCACTCACAAGCTAGATAAATGTACAGATTCATCATGTTAACACTCCCAATTCCAGCACCTGGTCTACTCTTCCCTTCCTCCCTCAGGTACAGGAAGCCTTCGAGCCTCCAGCTTCCAGGCTTTTCTTGCGAAGGAATCTCTCTCTCTGTCTACGCCCGAGCTCTGCACTAAGATCCCTGCCCTCATTCCCGATTGGGTGATCAGGTCACATGACCCTCTCGATTAAAGGGGGCAGCTACTACACCTACCCAACTCTCCAAACTCCATCGTCAAGGATGAGGAGAAGTGTTTCGAGTTGCAGGAAGCAGTTACCCATGCCAGCCTTAGCTGACTGTTGTTTCTTTGTTGACCTTTCTCAACACTCAGAGAAATGGAGATGAGTCAATACAAACGATCCTTATCTGATTCTGGGTAGTGTTAAATTCTTCCTTTACACAACTTGACTCAAGCTAGATGTTAATCGGTGAGCAATGATCTCGCAGAAAGGTTATCTTTCAATTCATCAATGAAAAAACCAATCAGATTCTCTCAGAGATTAACAGAAAATACAGATAAGAAATGTATAGATGAAGGTGGGTTATTGTGACCACAGCTTGGTGTTTCTGCAGGTCATGCTCATTGTAAACGTTGATAATGTGCCAATCGGATTGACAAATATGTTCAGACCCTAGTTTTGAGATATGACACAGCCCCACCCAGGGAGTTAAAGGGTCTGCAATGTCTTTACGTAGGAATTAGGAGTGAGAGGTAGCCCTTCGAACCCACTCCATCATTCAATATGATTACAACTAATCTCCATCTCATCCTAACTCCACTTCCCTGCCTTTTTCCCACAGCCTTTTATCCCACCTTTGATCAGATATTTCTCTATCTCCTTCTCGAATCCACTGATTAATTTTATGTCCGCTACACTGTGGGGGAGTTCCAAAGATTCACAACCCTCTGTGAGAAGTAGCTTCTCCTTTAATCTCTGTCTTGAATTTCTCTCCTCTTACTCTACAACGATGACAAAGAACAAAGAACAACACAGCACGGGAAACAGGCCCTTCGGCCCAACGAGCCCGCGCCGCCGTCCCATTGTCTCAGTGACCTATTCATAATTTTAGTCTATACCTAATGTGCGAGGATCAGGGAGGTCCAATATAGGGACAATTTGTTACCCAATCAGTCAGCCTAAAAGCACATCTTTGGGATGTGGGAGGAAACCGGAGCACCCGGAGGAAACCCACGCAACCACGGGGAGAACGCGCAAACTCCCACGGACACAGGCCCAAATCCATGTGTCCGCACAGCAACAGAGATAGTCTCTGAGCTGCCATGTTGCCCTTGAGATGGTCCAGTTTAAGCACACTAACGACATGAAGCAATAGGCAACTCCCGAAGCAATATCCAAGAGCAGCCCACCACAACCTGCCGCCCGCATGCCCCTTGCTGGTCAACAAGTCCTCTTGTCCTAAACTGTTCTAGAAGGGAAAACATTTGGTTACCATTTACTCTATCAATCCCGTTGAGTACTTTATGTAACTCAAACAAATCCGCCCCCTCCTCATTCTTTTGTACTCCAGTGAGTACAAGTCCAAGCAACTCAAACACTCCTCATACGAAATCCCCTTCAAACCTGGAATCGAGTGATCTTCCAAACCTGCCTCTAGTTCCACCACATCATTCCTCAAAGAAAGCAAACCCACTTTCTGTGGCTCAAGCACGAGAATCTGAGTGGTCCCTCCAAACGGACACCTTCTGAACCTATTTCCCTGTTACACCACCTAACCAGCTACCGAGACGAAAGGGAGAGTGCAGATAGGTTTGTGTTTATCAAGTGGACTAATCTGAGTGAGTGACAATGGCTCAACCCAATGATTTGGTTGTTTTCGTGGATTTTATTTCTTGCTAAGGTTTTCCAGAAGTTCCGAACTGCTCACTCTATTCCTCCAGCGCATTTGCCAACAGATGCTGGGGCTCGGAACATCCTGTACCAGCTTCTGGAGTAACAGAGCTGTCCGGGATACAGTTTACTTGATTACCATCACTGAGTCATGGAATTTCTCCAGCAGAGAAAGAGGCCATTCAGCCCATTGTGGTCTGTACGGGGTAACTGTAAGAATACTTCATTGAGTGCCCCTCCCCAGTTACTCCCTGGAACAATGCACATTCTTATTTTACAGACAATCCAATTCCCTATTCAACCGCGCGATTGAGCCTGTCTCCAACGCACTGTCAGAGTGACACATTCCAGACCCTAACCACTCACTGTCTCCGCACTGTCAGAGTGACACATTCCAGACCCTAACCACTCACTGTCTCCGCACTGTCAGAGTGACACATTCCAGACCCTAACCACTCACTGTCTCCGCACTGTCAGAGTGACACATTCCAGACCCTAACCACTCACTGTCTCCGCACTGTCAGAGTGACACATTCCAGACCCTCCACACGGGCGGCACGGTAGCACAGTGGTTAGCACTGCTGCTTCACAGCTCCGGGGTCCTGGGTTCGATTCCCGGCTCGGGTCACTGCCTGTGTGGAGTTTGCACATTCTCCTCGTGTCTGCGTGGGTTTTCTCCGGGTGCTCCGGTTTCCTCCCACAGTCCAAAGATGTGTGAGTTAGGTTCATTGGCTATGCTAAAATTGCCCCTTAGTATCCTGGGATGTGTAGGTTAGAGGGATTAGCATGGATATGGGGATAGGGTCTGGGTGGGATTGTGTTCGGTGCAGACTCGATGGGCCGAAGGGCCTGTTTCTGCACTGTAGGGATCTATGTTCTATGTTCTATGTCAGAGCGACACATTCCAGACCCTAACCACTCACTGTCTCCACACTGTCAGAGTGACACATTCCAGACCCTAACCACTCACTGTCTCCGCACTGTCAGAGTGACACATTCCAGACCCTAACCACTCACTGTCTCCGCACTGTCAGAGTGACACATTCCAGACCCTAACCACTCACTGTCTCCGCACTGTCAGAGTGACACATTCCAGACCCTAACCACTCACTGTCTCCGCACTGTCAGAGTGACACATTCCAGACCCTAACCACTCACTGTCTCCGCACTGTCAGAGTGACACATTCCAGACCCTAACCACTCACTGTCTCCACACTGTCAGAGTGACACATTCCAGACCCTAACCACTCACTGTCTCCGCACTGTCAGAGTGACACATTCCAGACCCTAACCACTCACTGTCTCCGCACTGTCAGAGTGACACATTCCAGACCCTAACCACTCACTGTCTCCGCACTGTCAGAGCGACACATTCCAGACCCTAACCACTCACTGTCTCCGCACTGTCAGAGTGACACATTCCAGACCCTAACCACTCACTGTCTCCGCACTGTCAGAGTGACACATTCCAGACCCTAACCACTCACTGTCTCCGCACTGTCAGAGCGACACATTCCAGACCCTAACCACTCACTGTCTCCGCACTGTCAGAGTGACACATTCCAGACCCTAACCACTCACTGTCTCCGCACTGTCAGAGTGACACATTCCAGACCCTAACCACTCACTGTCTCCGCACTGTCAGAGTGACACATTCCAGACCCTAACCACTCACTGTCTCCACACTGTCAGAGTGACACATTCCAGACCCTAACCACTCACTGTCTCCACACTGTCAGAGTGACACATTCCAGACCCTAACCACTCACTGTCTCCGCACTGTCAGAGTGACACATTCCAGACCCTAACCACTCACTGTCTCCGCACTGTCAGAGTGACACATTCCAGACCCTAACCACTCACTGTCTCCGCACTGTCAGAGTGACACATTCCAGACCCTAACCACTCACTGTCTCCACACTGTCAGAGTGACACATTCCAGACCCTAACCACTCACTGTCTCCACACTGTCAGAGTGACACATTCCAGACCCTAACCACTCACTGTCTCTGCACTGTCAGAGTGACACATTCCAGACCCTAACCACTCACTGTCTCCACACTGTCAGAGTGACACATTCCAGACCCTAACCACTCACTGTCTCCGCACTGTCAGAGCGACACATTCCTGACCCTCACCACTCACTGTCTCCGCACTGTCAGAGTGACACATTCCAGACCCTAACCACTCACTGTCTCCGCACTGTCAGAGTGACACATTCCAGACCCTAACCACTCACTGTCTCCGCACTGTCAGAGTGACACATTCCAGACCCTAACCACTCACTGTCTCCATAAAGGAGGAGGGATGTTCGGTTTTGAAATGTTAGCGGTTTGATTGACAGATCTGGTTTCCTGTAGTCATGTAACAATGTCTTGAACCTACCTGTGGAGGCAGACGGGAGCAGTTCAATAAACCCTCTCACAGAGACAGACATTGATGAGGAATGTGATCCTTATACGAGAAACACAGGCCGTCTGATCCTGGAGATGTGTCAGCCTTGTTTTCACTGCTTGTTTTCCCTGTATCTTTTTCCTGGTAATGCTGATTGTTTTACTTTTCCCCCTTCCATTCATCTTCCAACGTTCCAGTATCTTTGGGAAGTTTTCTCGGTCTCCAACAGACACTACATATTCATCCACTGCCTCTGCTCTTTCCTTCTTTTCCATCATCAATTCCCAAGCCTTACTCTCTAGGGGACCAACACTCACTGCAATAGCTCCTATCCTATTTGTAGAAACTCTTACTATCTTCCTTCTTCCTGGTTGTATCACGGCTCGGTCTGGGCTCCTGCTCTGCCCAAGGCAGCAAGGAACTACAAAAGGTCATGAATGTAGCCATTCTCCCCCGGCATCACTGATGTTGGAGTTTAGAAGGATGAGGGGGGGATCTTATAGAGACTTACAAGATAATGAAGGGGATGGATAGGGTAGAGGTAGAGAGATTCTTCCCGCTTAGAAAGGAAAACAGAATTAAAGGGCACAGCCTCAAAATAAGGGGGTGGTGCAGTTTAGAACGGAGTTGAGGAGGAACTTCTTCACTCAAAGGGTGGTGAATCTCTGGAATTCTCTTCCCGTTGAAGTGGTGGAGGCTGCCTCGCTAAGTATATTTAAGTCACGGGTAGATAGGTTTCTGATAGACAAGGGAATTAAGAGTTATGGGAGAAGGCGGGAAAGTGGAACTGATCCACTTCAGATCAGCCATGATCTTATTGAATGGTGGGGCAGGCTCGAAGGGCTGGATGGCCGACTCCTGCTCCTAGTTCTTATGTTAGCCCAATCCATCACACAAACCAGCTCCCATCCACTGACTCTGTCTACACTTCCTGCTGCTCGGAAAAGCAGCCAGCATAATTAAGGACCCCCCCCGCCCAACGCACCCCAGACACCACCTCTTCCACCACATAGAACATAGAACATAGAACATTACAGCGCAGAACAGGCCCTTCGGCCCACGATGTTGCGCCGACCAGTTACAAAACAATGACCCACTAGCCTAAACCAATCCCTTTTCATCCATAAACCTATCCACAGATCTTTTAAACGCCCCCAAACTAGGTGCATTTACAACTGCAGCTGGCAGGGCATTCCAGTCCCTCACCACCCTCTGGGTAAAGAACCTACCCCTGACATCAGTCCTATAACTACCCCCCCTTAATTTAAAATCGTGCCCCCTCGTGCTAGCTTTCTCCATCCTAGGAAAAAGGCTATCACTATCTACCCTGTCTAAACCTCTAATCATCTTATATGTTTCAATGAGATCCCCTCTTAGCCGCCTTCTTTCCAGCGAAAACAACCCCAAATCTCTCAATCTCTCCTCATAGGATCTCCCCTCCATACCAGGCAACATCCTGGTAAACCTCCTCTGCACCCTCTCCAAAGCCTCTACATCCTTCCTGTAATGTGGGGACCAGAACTGCACACAAAACTCCAAGTGCGGCCGCACCAGAGATGTGTACAGTTGCATCATGACGCTGCGACTCCTAAATTCAATCCCCCTACCAATAAACGCCAAGACTCCGTATGCCTTCTTAACAACCTTATCTACTTGATTCCCAACTTTCAGGGATCTATGTACACATACACCTAGATCCCTCTGCTCCTCCACATTATTCAAAGTCCTCCCGTTAGCCCTATACTCAACACATCTGTTATTCCTACCGAAATGAATTACCTCACACTTCTCCACATTAAACTCCATCCGCCACCTCTTAGCCCAGCTCTGCAACCTTTCTAAGTCATCCTGCAAACTATGACACCCTTCCTCACAATCTACCACACCTCCGACTTTGGTGTCATCAGCAAACTTACTAATCCACCCAACTATACCCTCATCCAGATCATTAATAAAAATTACAAACAGCAGTGGCCCCAAAACAGATCCCTGAGGCACACCACTTGTAACCGAACTCCATGACGAATATTTCCCATCAACCACCACTCTCTGTCTCCTATCTGCTAGCCAATGTGGAGGCTTTGGAGAGGGTGCAGAGGAGGTTTACCAGGATGTTGCCTGGTATGGAGGGGAGATCCTATGAGGAGAGACTGAGAGATTTGGGGTTGTTTTCGCTGGAAAGAAGGCGGCTAAGAGGGGACCTTATTGAAACATATAAGATGATTAGAGGTTTAGACAGGGTAGATAGCGATAGCCTTTTTCCTAGGATGGAGAAAGCTAGCACGAGGGGGCACGACTTTAAATTAAGGGGGGGTAGTTATAGGACAGATGTCAGGGGTAGGTTCTTTACCCAGAGGGTGGTGAAGGACTGGAATGCCCTGCCAGCTGCAGTTGTAAATGCGCCTAGTTTGGGGGCGTTTAAGAGATCTGTGGATAGGTTTATGGACGAAAAGGGATTGGTTTAGGCTAGTGGGTCATTGTTTTTGTAACTGGTCGGCGCAACATCGTGGGCCGAAGGGCCTGTTCTGCGCTGTAATGTTCTATGTTCTATATGTCAAACCTATTACAGGATCAAGTATATTACAAGATTAACCTCATTACATGTTCAAACTTATTCCAGGATAATACCAAATAACCCAGTGGTATTATTATTAGAATATTAATCATTTAAATCCCAATCCCGGTTGTCCTTGAATTGAGTGGATCTGGTAAGTTTCCTTCCCTGAAGTGACATCAGTAAACCCAGGTGGGTTTTTACGACAGTGGTTCCACGGTTTTAATTCCCCTATTTTCTGAATTCAAATGTCACTATCTGCTGTGGCGGGATTCAAACCCCCATTCCCCAGAGCATTCCCTCGACTCTCTGAATTACTAGTCCTGTGACAATACCACTACACCACTGCCTCCTCCACATTATGATTCCAGTTTCTTGTAAAGCAGAAGGGATTTGCAAAAGTGGCCCAAGAATTAGGGCGGCACAGTGGGTTAGCACTGCTGTCTCACAGCGCCAGGGACCCAGGTCCGATTCCCCGACAGCACGGTGACACAGTGGGTTAGCACTGCTGTCTCACAGCGCCAGGGACCCGGGTTCGATTCCCCGGGGGCACGGTGACACAGTGGGTTAGCACTGCTGCCTCACAGCGCCAGGGACCCAGGTTCGATTCCCCGACAGCACGGTGACACAGTGGGTTAGCACTGCTGCCTCACAGCGCCAGGGACCCAGGTCCGATTCCCCGACAGCACGGTGACACAGTGGGTTAGCACTGCTGCCTCACAGCGCCAGGGACCCAGGTCCGATTCCCCGACAGCACCGTGACACAGTGGGTTAGCACTGCTGCCTCACAGCGCCAGGGACCCAGGTCCGATTCCCCGACAGCATGGTGACACAGTGGGTTAGCACTGCTGCCTCACAGCGCCAGGGACCCAGGTCCGATTCCCCGACAGCACGGTGACACAGTGGGTTAGCACTGCTGCCTCACAGCGCCAGGGACCCAGGTCCGATTCCCCGACAGCACGGTGACACAGTGGGTTAGCACTGCTGCCTCACAGCACCAGGGACCCAGGTCCGATTACCAGCTTGGGTCACTGTCTGTGTGGAGTTTGCATATTCTCCCCGTGTCTGCGTGGGTTTCCTCCGGGTGCTCCAGTTTCCTCCCACAGTCCAAAGATGTGCGGGTTAGGTGCATTGACCATGCTAAATTGCTCCTTATTGTTCCACGATGCATACAACAAACAAAGAACAACATAGTACGGGAAACAGGCCCTTCGGCCCAACGAGCCCACACCGCCATTTCAACATTGTGAGACCCCTCTCCATCCATGACCCTTGTCTACGCTTATGGCACTCCACATTGGAAACCAGATTGAGGGGAGACTAATTTAGGGACAATTTGTTACAGCAATCAGCCTAAGAGCACATCTTTGGGGTGTGGGAGGAAACCGGTTCGTAGGATTAGTAGGGTAAAGATTAGTGGGGATAGGCCTAGATGGGATTGCTGTAGGTGCAGGATGGATGGGCTGAATGGCCTCCTTCTGCATAAGAGGGGCTCTAATTGCTGTTTATCAGGAAGGGCGTCAATGAAGGGCAGATGTAAAAACGTTGGTCAACTCTTCAATCTCAAAATGTGGATCGAGTAGTAGGTTTCTGCCCTCAGTTTCCACTCACAGATACAGGACCAGGTCCATCATTTATACTTGAAAAAATCTTTTCAAAATTCATCACTTCAACACATTCATTGCACTATCCCCCCACCGCTCTCTTCAGTGTCCAGTGAATATTCCTGTAAGCCATTGACAGTGATCCAGACTGAGACTGGTTTGTGAGTGGTCCAGGTTTTAGACAGGTGTGGGGGGTAATCTGGATTGAGGCAGGTCTGAGTGATATCGGTTAAGAATTTTTTGAGGAGGCGACCAGGTGTGTAGATAAGGGTAGTGCAGCCGATGTGGTTTATGTGGGTTTCAGCAAAACCTTTGACAAAGTCCCATGCGGGAGACTTGGAAAGAGGCAAAATTCCCATGGGATACAGGATAATTTGATAAAGTGGATTCAAAATTAGCTCCGTTATTGGAGACAGGGTGTGATGACAGAAGGTTGCTTTAGAAGCCAGTGTCCAGTCACGTACCACAGGGCCCCCTATTATTGGTCATTTGATGACAATATGGGGGATAGAATTAGTAAGTTTTTGGATTATACAAAGATTGACCAGGTGTTTATCAGTGAGGCTGAGTGTCTCAGGCTACAGGAAGATATAAACAGGATGGTCAAATGGGCAGATAAAATGTAACCCTGAAAAATGTGAGGTCACTTTGGAAGGAATTTGGCAGGGAAATATTCAATGTTTGGTAGGACACTAGGAAGTTCTGCGGAACAAAGGGACCTTGGCCTTTTATCCACAGATCTCTGAAGCTGGAAAGGCATGTCAATAAGTGGTGAAAAAGGCATACGAGACACTTGCCTTTATCAACCGAGGCAGAGATTACAAAAGTAGGATGTCATGCTGGAGTTGTATAGAAGTTTGGTGAGGCTGGAGCTAGTGCAGTTCTGGTCATTACATTATCGGAAGGATGTGATCGCATTGGAGGGGGTGCGGAGGAGATTCACCAGGATGCTGCCTGGAATGGAGCATTTAAGTTATAAAGAGAGGTTGGATAGGCTTGGGTTGTTTTCACTGGAGCAGACTGAAGGGTGATCCAGTTGAGGTGCAGAAGATTATGAGGCATTGGATAAGGTGGAGAAGGAGCAGCAGTTCCCCTTAGTTGAAGGATCTGTCATGAGGGAACATGTTCAAGATGAGGGGCAGGGGGTTTAGGGTGGGAATGAGAGTAAGAATTCTTTTACCCAGAGAGTTGTGACGGTCTGGAATGCGCTGCCTGAGAGGGTGGAGGAGGCGGCATGCCACACATCCTTTAAAAAGTACCTGGGTGAGCACATGGCACATCGTAACATTCAAGTCTACGGGCCAACTGCTGGCAAATTGGATTATGTGGAAGGCCAGGTGTTTCTCACATGTCGATGCAGACTTAATGGGCCGAAGGGCCTCTTCTGCACTGTGTGATTCTATGAGACGGGATGTGAGTCCTGTGCAAAGTGCTGGAAGCACCACATTGTCATCCCTGCATCCATGGAAATGGCCTGAACATCCTTGGCAAAGGTGCATGTAGACTTTGTGGGTCCGGTAGAAGGAAACACGCTATTGGTGGTGGTAAATGGCCAGAAGTAGCAGTTATAAAGTCTGTGTCTGCAGAGGTGACCATAGAACAGCTCAAAGAGCTTTGTAAACCCGATCAAATACTGACTGGCAATGAGGCACAGTCTGTGGCAAAGGAATTTGTGGACTATCTCAACCAGCAAGGAGTTCAACAGGCGAAGGCAGCTCCGTATCACCCTGTGACAAATGTCGAGGCCGAAAGATTTACTCAGACCTTAAAACAGGCCCTTAAACAGGTTTCCCAAGGGAAGAGTCCCTGAGAAAGCGAATGAATCGACTCTTAAGCACATATCACAACACACCTCATGCAACGACCCAACCTCCCCCCAGCCTCATTGACTTTTGGCTGCAAACTGAGGACCACCTTTGACCAGATCGAGCCAGAGGTAACAAAGAACCAAGAAGGGCGGATGGCCTAAAGTGAGGGAAAGACAAGGAAGTTCAGAGAGGGAGAAACCGTGCTGGTGAGGAGCTACATGATGGAGGTGGGGGGCAGGTGGAATGGAATAGGTTCCTGCAACAGTGGTGGCCACATGGGGCCAGTGTCCTACACTGTTCAGACTCAGGGCAAAGAGGTCTGTAGGACTCACACAAATTCCCCTGTTTCTGACTGTAAGAGATCTACATTTTCCTTCACCAATCTTATTCCAAGATTACTCCCCTTCTTAATTAGTCCCTTGGCTCTCCTTTGCTGAATTCTAAACTGCTCCCATTCTCAGGTCTGTTGTTTATCTTGGCCAATTTGTCTGCCTCTTCCTTGTAGCTAATTCTACTTCTAACTTCCCTTGTAAGCTGTGGTTTGGCCATCTTTCCATTTTTGCACCAGGCAGGAATGAACAATTGTAACCCATGCTATCATTGCCACTGTCCATCCCGCACATACTTCAGGAATTCATCATCTAGGATATTGTGACAAATTTGATTTGTCCAGTCTACATGCAGATTAAAATCAGTCATAATTTGAGATGTTTCTTTCTCGCATGCATCTCTAACTTTCTGTTTGTCACTCTCAACATCAACACCACAGTTTAGGGGTCTATATACAAACCCCACTAACCATTTATCCTTCCTTGCAACATCTCACTAACTGTCCTATCTGGGGACAATACACATCTCTTTAACCTGTGCTTAACCCTCTCTCCACTCACATTGACTATACCTTTAAGACTTGATTACCTGTAGAGATTCGCATTCCAACCATTATTTTGTCTTTATATTGCCCTATTTGTGAACAGAACGCCCACTTACCTGATGAAGGGACAGCGCTCTGAAAGCTAGTGGCTTTTGCTACCAGATAAACCTGTTGGACTTTAACCTGGTGTTGTGAGACTTCTTACTGTGACTGGCAGAAGGCAGAGAGTGGGGATAAAAGGGTCTTTTCAGGATGGCAACTGGTGACGAGTGGTGTGCCTCAGGGGGAGGTGGGGAGGGGGGGAACCACAACTTTTCACAATATACATCAATGATTCGGATGAAGAAACTGGAGGCACTGTTGCCAAGTTTGCAGATGATACAAAGATATGTAGAGGGTCAGGTAATATTGAGAAAGCAGGGGGGCTGCAGAAGGACTTGGACACGTTAGGAGAGTGGGGGAAGAAGTGGCAGATGGAATACAATGTGGAAGAGTGTGAGTTTATGCACTTTGGAAAGAGGGATGGAGGCACAGACTATTTTCTAAATGGGAAAATGCTTAAGAAACCAGAAACACAAAGGGACTTGGGGGTCATTGTTCAAGATTCTCTTAAGGTTAACATGTAGGTTCAGTTGACAGTTAGGAAGACAAATGCAATGTCAGCATTCATGTCAAGAGGGCTGGAATATAAGATATGGAATGTACTTCTGAGGCCGTATAAGGCTCTGGTCAGACTCCATTTGGAATATTGTGAGCAGTTTTGGACCCCATATCTAAGGAAAGATGCGCTGGTCTTGGAAAAGGTCCAGAGGAGGTTCACAAGAATGATCCCTGGAATGAAGAGCTTGTCATATGAGGAATTGTTGAGTACTCTGGGTCTGTACTCAGAGTTTAGAAGGGTGAGGAGGGATCTTACTGAAACTTACAGGATACTGCGAGGCCTAGACAGAGTGGATGTGGAGAGAATGTTTCCATTAGTAGGAAAAACGAGAACCAGAAGGTTAAAGGGACAATTCTTTAAAACAGAGATGAGGAGGAAGTTCTTCAGTCAGAGAGTGAATCTGTGAAACTCTTTCCACAGAAGATTGTGGAGACTGGGTCATTGAGTGTCTTTAAGACAGAGATAGATAGGCTCTTGATTAATAAGGGGATCAGGGGGTTATGGGGAAAAGGCAGGAAAACGGGGATGAGAAAAGTATCAGCCACGATTGAATGGTGGAGCAGACTCGATGGACCGAGTGGCCTAATTCTGCTCCTATGTCTTATGGTCTTATCCGGAAACTCACACTGCACGGTGAGAACTATCCAGAATCTCACACTGCACAGTGAGAACTATCCAGAATCTCACACTGCACAGTGAGAACTATCCAGAATCTCACACTGCACGGTGAGAACTATCCAGAATCTCACACTGCACGGTGAGAACTATCCAGAATCTCTCACTGCACAGTGAGAACTATCCAGAATCTCACACTGCATGCTGAGAACTATCCAGAATCTCACACTGCACGGTGAGAACTATCCAGAATCTCACACTGCACAGTGAGAACTATCCAGAATCTCTCACTGCACGGTGAGAACTATCCAGAATCTCACACTGCACAGTGAGAACTATCCAGAATCTCACACTGCACGGTGAGAACTATCCAGAATCTCACACTGCACAGTGAGAACTATCCAGAATCTCACACTGCACGGTGAGAACTATCCAGAATCTCACACTGCACGGTGAGAACTATCCAGAATCTCTCACTGCACGGTGAGAACTATCCAGAATCTCACACTGCACAGTGAGAACTATCCAGAATCTCACACTGCACAGTGAGAACTATCCAGAATCTCTCACTGCACAGTGAGAACTATCCAGAATCTCACACTGCACAGTGAGAACTATCCAGAATCTCACACTGCACAGTGAGAACTATCCAGAATCTCACACTGCACAGTGAGAACTATCCAGAATCTCACACTGCACAGTGAGAACTATCCAGAATCTCACACTGCACACTGAGAACTATCCAGAATCTCTCACTGCACAGTGAGAACTATCCAGAATCTCACACTGCACAGTGAGAACTATCCAGAATCTCACACTGCACACTGAGAACTATCCAGAATCTCTCACTGCACACTGAGAACTATCCAGAATCTCTCACTGCACAGTGAGAACTATCCAGAATCTCTCACTGCACAGTGAGAACTATCCAGAATCTCACACTGCACACTGAGAACTATCCAGAATCTCACACTGCACGGTGAGAACTATCCAGAATCTCTCACTGCACAGTGAGAACTATCCAGAATCTCACACTGCACACTGAGAACTATCCAGAATCTCACACTGCACGGTGAGAACTATCCAGAATCTCTCACTGCACAGTGAGAACTATCCAGAATCTCTCACTGCACGGTGAGAACTATCCAGAATCTCACACTGCACGGTGAGAACTATCCAGAATCTCACACTGCACAGTGAGAACTATCCAGAATCTCACACTGCACAGTGAGAACTATCCAGAATCTCACACTGCACACTGAGAACTATCCAGAATCTCTCACTGCACAGTGAGAACTATCCAGAATCTCTCACTGCACAGTGAGAACTATCCAGAATCTCACACTGCACACTGAGAACTATCCAGAATCTCACACTGCACAGTGAGAACTATCCAGAATCTCACACTGCACAGTGAGAACTATCCAGAATCTCTCACTGCACAGTGAGAACTATCCAGAATCTCTCACTGCACAGTGAGAACTATCCAGAATCTCTCACTGCACAGTGAGAACTATCCAGAATCTCTCACTGCACAGTGAGAACTATCCAGAATCTCACACTGCACACTGAGAACTATCCAGAATCTCACACTGCACGGTGAGAACTATCCAGAATCTCACACTGCACAGTGAGTACTATCCAGAATCTCTCACTGCACAGTGAGAACTATCCAGAATCTCACACTACACACTGAGAACTATCCAGAATCTCACACTGCACGGTGAGAACTATCCAGAATCTCTCACTGCACAGTGAGAACTATCCAGAATCTCACACTGCACACTGAGAACTATCCAGAATCTCACACTGCACGGTGAGAACTATCCAGAATCTCTCACTGCACAGTGAGAACTATCCAGAATCTCTCACTGCACGGTGAGAACTATCCAGAATCTCACACTGCACGGTGAGAACTATCCAGAATCTCACACTGCACAGTGAGAACTATCCAGAATCTCACACTGCACAGTGAGAACTATCCAGAATCTCACACTGCACACTGAGAACTATCCAGAATCTCTCACTGCACAGTGAGAACTATCCAGAATCTCTCACTGCACAGTGAGAACTATCCAGAATCTCACACTGCACACTGAGAACTATCCAGAATCTCACACTGCACAGTGAGAACTATCCAGAATCTCACACTGCACAGTGAGAACTATCCAGAATCTCTCACTGCACAGTGAGAACTATCCAGAATCTCTCACTGCACAGTGAGAACTATCCAGAATCTCTCACTGCACAGTGAGAACTATCCAGAATCTCTCACTGCACAGTGAGAACTATCCAGAATCTCACACTGCACACTGAGAACTATCCAGAATCTCACACTGCACGGTGAGAACTATCCAGAATCTCACACTGCACGGTGAGAACTATCCAGAATCTCACACTGCACAGTGAGTACTATCCAGAATCTCTCACTGCACAGTGAGAACTATCCAGAATCTCACACTACACACTGAGAACTATCCAGAATCTCACACTGCACGGTGAGAACTATCCAGAATCTCACTGCACAGTGAGAACTATCCAGAATCTCACACTGCACAGTGAGAACTATCCAGAATCTCTCACTGCACGGTGAGAACTATCCAGAATCTCACTGCACAGTGAGAACTATCCAGAATCTCTCACTGCACAGTGAGAACTATCCAGAATCTCTCACTGCACAGTGAGAACTATCCAGAATCTCACACTGCACAGTGAGAACTATCCAGAATCTCACACTGCACAGTGAGAACTATCCAGAATCTCACACTGCACAGTGAGAACTATCCAGAATCTCACACTGCACAGTGAGAACTATCCAGAATCTCTCACTGCACACTGAGAACTATCCAGAATCTCACACTGCACACTGAGAACTATCCAGAATCTCTCACTGCACAGTGAGAACTATCCAGAATCTCACACTGCACACTGAGAACTATCCAGAATCTCACACTGCACAGTGAGAACTATCCAGAATCTCTCACTGCACGGTGAGAACTATCCAGAATCTCACACTGCACAGTGAGTACTATCCAGAATCTCTCACTGCACAGTGAGAACTATCCAGAATCTCACACTACACACTGAGAACTATCCAGAATCTCACACTGCACGGTGAGAACTATCCAGAATCTCACTGCACAGTGAGAACTATCCAGAATCTCACACTGCACAGTGAGAACTATCCAGAATCTCTCACTGCACGGTGAGAACTATCCAGAATCTCACTGCACAGTGAGAACTATCCAGAATCTCTCACTGCACAGTGAGAACTATCCAGAATCTCTCACTGCACAGTGAGAACTATCCAGAATCTCACACTGCACAGTGAGAACTATCCAGAATCTCACACTGCACAGTGAGAACTATCCAGAATCTCACACTGCACAGTGAGAACTATCCAGAATCTCACACTGCACAGTGAGAACTATCCAGAATCTCTCACTGCACACTGAGAACTATCCAGAATCTCACACTGCACACTGAGAACTATCCAGAATCTCTCACTGCACAGTGAGAACTATCCAGAATCTCACACTGCACACTGAGAACTATCCAGAATCTCACACTGCACAGTGAGAACTATCCAGAATCTCTCACTGCACGGTGAGAACTATCCAGAATCTCACACTGCACAGTGAGAACTATCCAGAATCTCACACTGCACAGTGAGAACTATCCAGAATCTCTCACTGCACAGTGAGAACTATCCAGAATCTCACACTGCACACTGAGAACTATCCAGAATCTCTCACTGCACAGTGAGAACTATCCAGAATCTCACACTGCACAGTGAGAACTATCCAGAATCTCTCACTGCACAGGGAGAACTATCCAGAATCTCACACTGCACAGTGAGAACTATCCAGAATCTCACACTGCACAGTGAGAACTATCCAGAATCTCTCACTGCACAGTGAGAACTATCCAGAATCTCTCACTGCACAGTGAGAACTATCCAGAATCTCTCACTGCACAGTGAGAATTATTTTGAATTTCACATGCTGTCTGGTGCAAATTATTTGGGATGTCACACACTGTACAGTGAGAACTACTCGGAACGTCTCATATGGACGAAGTGGGATTGGTTTAGATTAGTGGGTTAGTGTGTTGTTTTTTTTTTAAAAGCTGGTCGGCGCAACATCGTGGGCCGAAGGGCCTGTTCTGCGCTGTAATGTTCTATGTTGTAAGGTGAGAACTATCTGGAATCTCACACACTGTAGAGTGAACATTACCCGGAATCTTACACAGTGAGAACTATCCGGAACGCAGCCCCTCCTGTGCTGAGCGATAATTAGGAAGAGATTTGAAGTTCTGAAGGTAAATGAAATGAAGAGTACTGAAGGTTTTGATAAACTGTAAAACTTTATCCCCAATTGCAATCAGTTCATGTGCAGAATCTCAAAGTCACATCTCTCTCTCTCTCTCTCGAGGCAGCTTTACATTCACAGGAAGCACCAGCTGCCTCTATTCTCCGAGTTGTCTCCAAGTCTCTCCTCACTCGGTCAGGATGAGGAGCTGAATGATGCAGGCGATAGCCTGTGCTGCTGTGCTGAGGTAAACAGTTGCTGTGGTGATGGTATCTGTGCTAAAACAGGCTGCTGGGAAACCAGGCTCCGGGTTAAATCCAGTGAAGCTGAAACAAGATCAGGAAATGTCACGGGAATGTCACGGGAATGTCATGGGTGTCCAGCACAAAAACGTTTAGCAAAGCAATCAACGTGTTGCTACTTTTCTCTGTTAACCTAGTTGCACCTTCCTGCTCGCTGCCCATTACCTTTCACACTGCCTAACCCTAACCCTAACCCTAACCCTAACCTTTACCCTGCTTCACTTCATCAGCCAGCTTGTGGAATCATTCCAATACCATCCTGTTCAACTCCGGCCACCCAGCACCCCCCCCCACAACTTCCACACGCTCATCCCAATCCACCTCCCAGCTCCCCTCCATCATCCCTCGACCCCCATTCCTAACCTGCTCTGCCCATCCTATCACGTCCTCTCGTCACCAGAGGAAGGGGCAGTGCTCCGAAAGCTCACGGTTCCAAATAAACCTGTTGGACTTTAATCTGGTTTTGTGAGGCTTCTTAATATGAGATGCAGTCAGAGATTTAAAATAAGTGATTATGGTTTTAAAACATATATTCTGAATGTATTAATGTACTTTTTAAGGTACATGGTTCATTTTAGCCAAAGGCAATTCACTGCAAAGCACAATGGTAATGGGATTTTCAGAAGGCGTTTGACAAGGTACCTCACAAGAGGTTATTGCAGAAGGTCAGGGGACATGGAGTTGGGGGTAGGGTGTTAGCGTGGATAGAGGATTGGTTGTCAAATAGGAGGCAGAGAGTGGGGGTCAATGGATGCTATTCGGATTGGCGGTTGGTGACTAGTGGGGTGCCCCAGGGGTCGGTGCTGGGGCCTCAGCTATTTACCATTTATATAGATGATCTGGAGGAGGGAACCGAGTGCAGGGTGTCGAAATTTGCTGATGACACCAAGATTGGGGGAAAGGCAAATTGTGAAGAGGGTGTGGAGAGTCTGCAGAAGGATCTAGATAGGCTGGGCGAATGGGCCAGGAAATGGCAAATGGAATTTAATGTTGGCAAGTGTGAGGTGGTCCACTTTGGTAGGAGGAATGGTAGGAAGGACTATTACTTACGGGGCGAAAAACTGCAGCAGGTGATGGTGCAGAGGGATCTCGGGGTCCTTGTGCATGAGTCGCAAAAACCCAGCTTGCAGGTGCAGCAGGTGGTCAGGAAGGCGAATGGGATGCTGGCCTTCATAGCGAGAGGGATTGAATATAAAAGTAAGGAGGTCTTGCTGCAGCTGTATAGGTCATTGGTGAGGCCGCAGCTCGAGTACTGTGTGCAGTTTTGGGCGCCGCACCTGCGCAAGGATATTTTGGCCCTGGAGGGAGTGCAGAGGAGGTTTACTAGGCTGATACCGGAGTTGAGGGGATTGAGCTATGAGGAGAGGCTGAATAAACTAGGCTTGTACTCGTTAGAGTTTAGAAGAATGAGGGGAGATCTCATTGAGACATATAAGATGATGAATGGGATGGATAGGATAGAGGTGGAGAGACTCTTCCCGCTCAAAAAAGACAGTAGGACTAGGGGGCACAGCCTCAAGGTAAAGGGGAGGCTGTTTAGAACAGAGTTGAGGAGGAACTTCTTCACTCAAAGGGTGGTGAATCTCTGGAATTCTCTGCCCGTTGAAGTGGTGGAGGCTGCCTCGCTAAATATTTTTAAGAAACGGGTTGATGGGTTTTTGATAAGAGAAGGGATTAAGGGTTATGGGGAGAGGGCGGGAAGGTGGAGCTGAGCCACGACAGATCAGCCATGATCTTATTGAATGGCGGGGCAGGCTCGAAGGGCCAGATGGCCTACTCCTGCTCCTATTTCTTATGTTCTTATGACATGTTTTAAGGGGATACTGAAACCATGAACATATACAAGATTTAAACAACAGACTTCCTAATGGCTAGAACATTTAGAACACTTAATCACATTTCATGAATAGGGTTTATTCACTGTTCAAGTATGACAGGTGCATGCCCAGACATGGAGTCATGTGTTAGTCTGGTTTGGCTGTGACCTATAGGGGACCCATGAGAATGTTCATTTGAACTTTGGGCTAAGTGTCTGAAGTTATTAGGCAACATGAAAATGGGGTCAGCCAGGACAGGAGTTAGCTTCCGGATTCAACGGACTAATAAAATGCCAGGATATCAGAGGGTAAGATGCAATTGGCTGAGGCATAGGACAGGTATTATTGTTGATTTATGTATAATGAAGATGATTGATGTAAAGCTAATGAAAGGCGAGAGTAATTGATAAGAAAAACTTATAATTGATCTGTTTTGAATTGTATACATCGGATTTCATCGGAGAGATCTATCTTCTCTATCTCAGAGCTGCCCTGACCCTTTTGATGATCTCCTTGCAGCTGCTGGTTAATAAAGTCTTTTAAACGGAGACACTGGCTTCGTGAATCTTGTATCGTCTGAAGTTTGAGCCGTACTGGCAACCTCTGAAACTCCACTAAAGCTCTGTTACCCACTCGCCCCTAACAGCTCCCCTCATCACCCATTCTCCCCTCCCAGTCACCCACTTTCCTGCTCCCCATCTCCCCTTTCCCGCTCCCCGTCACCCCCTTTCCTGCTCCCCGTCGCCCACCATCCCACTCCCCACCCTACCCACTTCAATGATTTGCACAGTTATCCTCCTCACTGCCAGGTTTAGCCAGATTCTCTCCTGAGCTTTGTTAGCTGTGAATTCAGGTGATTTACAATTACCTCGCACTAAAGGCCCTGACGATGTGCTTGAGGCGAGTAGGGGGTGATGGCTACTTGCTGTTCCAGAGGGTGAACGCTGCAGTGCTGGTGTGAGCTGAAGACTCAAGTTACCTGATTGGATAGGGAAAAGGAAATATGAGTAACATCGACATTCACACATCACAACGAGATTAAATCAGCAACGTGGAGCAAACAGTGCACAGACAGATCACACCCAGTCCTGCTTATGATCCAAACTGGTGTGTTTTTCTCTCTCCATCTTCCTTTCTTTCTCTGGAGGAAGATTTGAACAGGTGTTGCAGTAAGATTCCTCTGTTAACTCCCAGCACCATTCCCAACATCATTGAAAATTGCTAAAACAACTTGTTGCCAAATATTTCCACCATAAATATTTTCCCAATGGTTCATTCCAATGCTGACTTTGACCGAACTTCACTGATCTTAAAAATAATCCAATAAGAAATAAAGAAAAACAATAACAGACTAAACAGTATTCAGTCTGTGGCTTTAGCCAAGCTAAATTGCCCCTTATTGTCCAATTGTAGGTTAGATAGATAGTGATGTTAGATGCACAGGGTTCACAGAATCCCTACAGTGCAAAAAGAGGCCATTCGGCCCATCAAATCTGCACCAACAACAATCCCACTCAGGCTCCATTCCTGTAACTCCATGTACACACCCTGCTAGTCCCTCTGACACTAAGAGGCAATTTAGTGTGGCCAATCTCCCTAACCTACACATCTTTGGACTGAGGAAATCAAAGCACCCGGAGGAAACCCACACAGACATGGGGAGAACATGCAGACTCTACATAGTCACATGAAGCCAGAATTGAACTCGGGTTCCTGGTGCTATGAGGCAGCAGTGCTAACTGCTGTACCACCATGCCACCCTCATGGGGGATAGGGAGAGGAGAAGGGCCTGGTTGGGATGTTTCTTCAATGCAGATTTGATGGTCTGGATGGCCTCCCTCTGCACTATAGGGATTCTATGGTTCTAATAACAGGAAAAAACAATAACAGAGTGATACCTAACACAAAGGAAAATACTTGAGGTGGGATGGAGGTCAATATTTTGACTTCAGGACATCTCTGCAGGAGTCCCTCGGGATAGTGTCCAAGGCCCAAACATCTTCAGCTGCCTCATCAGTGGCCTCCCTTCCACCAGAAGGTTCAAAACCAACCAGCCTTGAACCATCAACACCTCAGGCCACCTGGAACGTCCCACTCCCTTCTACGTGAGGTCTCACTATCTGCACCCGTATTCCAAAGTGACCAAAACAGCTGGAAACAGGAGTGGGGATGGGAACCTCGGAGTGGGGTTGGGAACCTCGGAGTGGGGCTGGGAACCTCGGAGTGGGGCTGGGAATCTCGGAATGGCCTGGGAATCTGGGAATGGGGCTGGGAATCTGGGAATGAGGCTGGGAATCTCGCAATGGGGTCACGTCCACCATTTGTACAGCTCTTTCCACACAGACTATGACATAAAATCCCGAAGCTGCAAGACCAGGACAACATTCAGCCTGGTTAGCAACAGGCACCTCATATAGGAATCTTGTTCAGAACAGAACTGAACGCCCACATTTGGTATCGAGGGAGTCAGATTTCCTGCATTCCAGCTAATGATTCTTAAGGGTAATATTTTTCAGAAGTGGAAAGTTTAAAGTTTATTGTTAAAGTAAAAGTTTATTTTATTGGTCACAAGTAAGGCTTCCATTCACTCTGCAATGAAGTTACTGTGAAAATCCCCTAGTCGCCGCACTCTGGCACCTGTTCTGGATCACTGAGGGAGAATTTAGCCAGTGCAGTCTTTGGACTGTGGGAGGAAACCGGAGCACCCGGAAGAAACCCATGCATACACGGGGAGAATGTGCGAACTCCATACAGACAGTCACCCAAGGTTGGAATTGAACCCAGGTCCCTGGCGCTTTGAGGCAGCAGAGCTAACCACTGTGTCACCCCCGGAAAGGATTGCAACAAGTCAGGAGTAAGATGTCCTGCAACAGAATGATCTGTGAACTCAAATTTATTGATAATATTTAATTCTTCTCTAGTTTCCTTTTATTTACTTTCACATTTACTTTATTTTATTTGACACTCTGCCTCGCCCAGGCCCTGAATCTCAGAGTCTTGTTACTGAGGCACGCTTCCTGAGGCTGTGTTGAGGATATTTGGGCCAGTCAGTGTGTTGTGTACTCTGCCACACGTTAAAACACTTTCATCTACTGAACTGGAGCCACAGCCACCAAGCCGCCCTTAGGTCTTTCTCTTTCTCAAAGATTGTAGGGAATATCAGAATCCAGGCTAGAGCCATTGGGATCACAGCGGGATTGAAGAGTGGAGAACAGTGTTTTCCAGCCCTTTGCTAGCGATGGAGGGGAACCCTTGTCCGACAGTACTGGAAATCAGTGTCAGAGTCTGAAATCATTAACTTCACTAATGTCCTTTAGGGAAGGAAATCCATTCCTGGTCTGGCCTACACGTGACTCCAAGCCCACAGGTTGATTGTTCCCCCTGAAATGGCCTAAGCAAAGACACACAAGGGCAATTAGGGATGTGTGGTAGGTAAAATGTTAGAAACCGTCATTAAGGAGGAAATAGCGAGGCATCTTGAGGGGAATTGCTTGATAGGGCGGACGCAACACGGTTTCATTAAAGGGAAGTCGTGTCTGACAAATTTACTGGAGTTCTATGAGGATGTGTCTAGGGCAGTGGATGGAGGAGAGCCGGTGGATGTGGTCTTTCTGGATTTTCAGAAGGCGTTTGACAAGGTACCTCACAAGAGGTTATTGCAGAAGGTCAGGGGACATGGAGTTGGGGGTAGGGTGTTAGCATGGATAGAGGATTGGTTGTCAAATAGGAGGCAGAGAGTGGGGGTCAATGGATGCTATTCGGATTGGCGGTTGGTGACTAGTGGGGTGCCCCAGGGGTCGGTGCTGGGGCCTCAGCTATTTACCATTTATATAGATGATCTGGAGGAGGGAACCGAGTGCAGGGTGTCGAAATTTGCTGATGACACCAAGATTGGGGGAAAGGCAAATTGTGCGGAGGGTGTGGAGAGTCTGCAGAAGGATCTAGATAGGCTGGGCGAATGGGCCAGGAAATGGCAAATGGAATTTAATGTTGGCAAGTGTGAGGTGGTCCACTTTGGTAGGAGGAATGGTAGGAAGGACTATTACTTACGGGGCGAAAAACTGCAGCAGGCGACGGTGCAGAGGGACCTCGGGGTCCTTGTGCATGAGTCGCAAAAACCCAGCTTGCAGGTGCAGCAGGTGGTCAGGAAGGCGAATGGGATGCTGGCCTTCATAGCGAAGGGGATTGAATATAAAAGTAGGGAGGTCTTGCTGCAGCTGTATAGGGCATTGGTGAGGCCGCAGCTGGAGTACTGTGTGCAGTTTTGGGCGCCGCACCTGCGCAAGGATGTTTTGGCCCTGGAGGGAGTGCAGAGGAGGTTTACTCGGCTGATACCGGAGTTGAGGGGATTGAGCTATGAGGAGAGGCTGAATAAACTAGGCTTGTACTCGTTAGAGTTTAGAAGAATGAGGGGAGATCTCATTGAGACGTATAAGATGATGAATGGGATGGATAGGATAGAGGTGTAGAGAGTGTTCCCGCTCAAAAAAGACAGTAGGACTAGGGGGCACAGCCTCAAGATAAAGGGGGGGGCGGTTTAGAACAGAGTTGAGGAGGAACTTCTTCACTCAAAGGGTGGTGAATCTCTGGAATTCTCTGCCCGTTGAAGTGGTGGAGGCTGCCTCGCTAAATATTTTTAAGAAACGGGTTGATGGGTTTTTGATAAGAGAAGGGATTAAGGGTTATGGGGAGAGGGCGGGAAGGTGGAGCTGAGTCACGACAGATCAGCCATGATCTTATTGAATGGCGGGGCAGGCTCGAAGGGCCAGATGGCCTACTCCTGCTCCTATTTCTTATGTTCTTATGTTCTTATGTAATAGATGCTGGCTTTGCCAGTGACGCCCACATTCCATGGAAGAAGAAAGAAAGGATACAGACTGTGCAAATACCTATCAGAATCAGGAAAGTTCTCCCATCAATTAGAGCGTATGTTCACTAAATTAGACTACAGGCAGGAGTTTTCACCCACCTGAGGTGTGCAGCCCGATGTCAGCTGTGTCTCCAGGCTGCTGGTCATGTGTAGATATTAATGCAGGCAGACAGGCCTTAGGTCTGGATTCAATTGGGATTCCGTCTTCCTGATCCGAAGCTGCTCGCTCTGGTGGGCAGATCACCATCAGTTTGAGAAGTGTTGTCTGGTTTTAACGCACAAACATTAGACACCACCCATTAAACCGGGCTCTCCCACTCAGTAACACTGAACCATAGAGGGCACTTTGCTCAGGTTTCATGCACCACCGATCTCCCCACACCCTGCCTCCAACGCAGCCACCACATCCCCCTCAATGGAGGGTCAGTGTGAGTTGTGTCAGTCCCACCCCCCACCCCAGAATGGAGGGGGAGTGTATGCTGGTCAGTCATCACCCCCTACCCCCCACCCCCCATCTCCTCTGCTACGAAGGGGACTCTCAATGAAGATGCTTTGATTCTTGCTGCAAAATAATGATGATAGGAGCAGGCCATTCAGCCCATCAAGACTGCTCCACCACTCAATATGATCATGCCTTTGTCCATACTATCCCCAGATGTTATTTACGTTAATATTAATCAGAAATCTATGACTTTCTGCTTTAAACACACTCAATGACTTCCTCTGGGATAAAGAATTTACAACCCTCTGAGTAAAGAAATTTTTCCTCATCTCGGTCCTCAGTGGCTTCCTCATTATTTTAAAATTGTGGCCCCTGGTTACCCGCATCAACCCTGTCTATTCCTTTAAATATTTTGTAGGTTTCAATGAGATCACCTCTCATTCTTCAAAATTCGAAAGAATACAGGCCCAGTTTGCCCAATCTCTTGTCACGAGACAGCCCCGCCACCCCAGGAAGATGTTTGATGAGATTTGTTGGGCTCCCTCTATGATAACAATATCCTTTCTGAGATAAGGAGACCTCAGCTGCACACAGTGCTCCAAGTGCAGTCCAACCAAGTTTCAATACAACTGAAGCAAGGCCTCGCTACTCCTGTCCTCAAATCCTCCTGTGATAAAGGCTAACATTCCATTAGCTTTCCTAATAGCTTGCTACAACCTTCAACGGCTTATGGACAAGGACACCCGGGTCCCTCTGTCCACCTATGCTTTCTCACTTTTTCCCATTTGGGAAATACTCTGAATATCCGTTCCTCCTACCAAAGTGGATCACCTCACATTTTTCCACATTCCATCTGCCGTGTTCTTGCTCACTCAATAGCTCTGTCCAAATCTGCCTGCAGCTGCTTTACAGCTTCCTCACAACACACATTCCTGCCTGGCTCTGTACCATCCGCGGACTTGGAGATATTACATTTGTTCCCCGCGTCCAAATCACTAATATGTACTGTGAACAGCCGGGGCTTAAGTACTGATCCTTGCCACAGCGAGAATGACCTGTGCATTGCTACTCTCTGCCTGTTGGTCAACCCTCAATCTATGACAGTATATTGCCTCCTACCCGATGAGCTTTTATTTTGCTAAGTAACCACTTGTGGAAAACTTTATCAGAAGCGTTCTGAAAATCTAAATATACCACGTCCATCAACTCTCCTTTATTAGTAACATCCTCAAAAAACCCCAACAGGTCATCAAACATGATTTCCCATCTGTAAATCTATGCTGACTACGTACAGAGAGAGGATGTACAAAGAACATAAGAACATAAGAAATAGGAGCAGGAGTAGGCCATCCAGCCCTTCGAGCCTGCCCCGCCATTCAATAAGATCATGGCTGATCTGTCATGGCTCAGCTCCACCTTCCCGTCCTCTCCCCATAACCCTTAATCCCTTCTCTTATCAAAAACCCATCAGCCCGTTTCTTAAAAATATTTAGCGAGGCAGCCTTCACCACTTCAACGGGCAGAGAATTCCAGAGATTCACCACCCTTTGAGTGAAGAAGTTCCTCCTCAACTCTGTTCTAAACCGCTTCCCCTTTATCTTGAGGCTGTGCCCCCTAGTTCTACTGTCTTTTTTGAGCGGGAAGAGTCTCTCCACCTCGATCCTATCCATCCCATTCATCATCTTATACATCTCAATGAGATCTCCCCTCATTCTTCTAAACTCTAACGAGTACAAGCCTAGTTTATTCAGCCTCTCCTCATAGCTCAATCCCCTCAACTCCGGTATCAGCCTAGTAAACCTCCTCTGCACTCCCTCCAGGGCCAAAATATCCTTGCGCAGGTGCGGCGCCCAAAACTGCACACAGTACTCCAAAGAACAAAGAACAACACAGCACAGGAAACAGGCCCTTCGGCCCATCAAGCCCGCGCCGCCACTTTAACATTGTGAGTGCCCTCCTCTACCTATGACCTTTGTCTACGCCTATTGGGGAAGATTGAGGGAGACTAATTTAGAGACAATTTGTTACACCAATCAGCCTAAGAGCACGTTTTTTGGGGTGTGGGAGGAAACCGGAGCACCCAGAGAAAACCCACGCAATCACGGGGAGAATGCGCAAACTCCCGCAGACACTAGCCCCTTTTCTTCTCCCTCTGCCACTTTTTGTTTTGCTCACATCCAAACTTCGTTGCCCCTTGTGATGTCTTGCCCTTAGATTAGAGGACTTATTGTCTTCTTGCCCCCTGGAACTTTTCCATTTTAATTCATGTTAGTCTTTTTTTAATGTGGTGGTGGTGGACCGGGGGAAGGGGGGGGCTTGTTTGGGTGGGGGGAGGGGGCTTGTTTGTCGGGTATGTTGGGGGAGGGGAGTTTGATGGTTGGGGTTGGGGGGCGGGGGGGGGGAGGGAAAACTTGAGGAAGTAAAGAGGGGGGCCTGAGAGAGAGGGGCTTGTGTACAACATTGGGTAGAATCCCAAAATATTCTGTAAATGCCTAGAGCAGTGATGGTTGGGTTAGAATAGGATTAGGTTTAACACGATCCTCTTTGTGGATCAACAACGCACCCGGGTCACTGTTCCTATCGCACGGGTAGAGTAGTGAAGAGATTTGAGCGTTTGTGGAATTGTTACTGTTCCAAGAAGAGAAAAGTTATTATATCTCCTTTCTGATCTTACTGCATCAGATCTTCTCGCTCTGTTAACTGTGGTGAGAAGCCAATTAGAAACCACTGCACTCACTAGATTCAATAGAAACGGTTACATTTATATTTTAAACAAAGATTAAAATACTATTTATACCAAACGCCATAACTCTGCAAATCATTAAAATATTTCTCTAGAAATTATTTTTCACAGGTTACTCCAATCTTGTCGGATGAATGGATGGAAAGGTGTGCTTACCTGAGGTGGATGGATGGAAAGGTGTGCTTACCTGAGGTGGATGGATGGAAAGGTGTGCTTACCTGAGGTGGATGGATGGAAAGGTGTACTTACCTGAGGTGGATGGATGGAAAGGTGTGCTTACCTGAGGTGGATGGATGGAAAGGTGTACTTACCTGAGGTGGATGGATGGAAAGGTGTGCTTACCTGAGGTGGATGGATGGAAAGGTGTGCTTACCTGAGGTGGATGGATGGAAAGGTGTGCTTACCTGAGGTGGATGGATGGAAAGGTGTGCTTACCTGAGGTGGATGGATGGAAAGGTGTGCTTACCTGAGGTGGATGGATGGAAAGGTGTGCTTACCTGAGGTGGATGGATGGAAAGGTGTACTTACCTGAGGTGGATGGATGGAAAGGTGTGCTTACCTGAGTTGGATGGATGGAAAGGTGTGCTTACCTGCCGTGGGCTGGCTGTTCAGACCTTCCTCAAAGACCTGCTGCCTCAGAGCTTCAAAATTCATTGAGGCATCATCCTCCGGCAGCCCGTGGGGAACCTGCCCGTCTCCGGGCCGGCACACTTCAAACCTCACCCAGCGATAGCTGCAAGTAAAGAGCAAACCTCAGGGTCTTCAAACTTCAAATCGCCTTCGAAACAAAATAATACCTAAGACAGCACAGCCTGCAGTAAACAGCTCCCACTGGTAACACAGACACAGTACACTGTACATAGAACATAGAACATTACAGCGCAGAACAGGCCCTTCGGCCCACGATGTTGCGCCGACCAGTTACAAAACAATGACCCACTAGCCTAAACCAATCCCTTTTCGTCCATAAACCTATCCACAGATCTCTTAAACGCCCCCAAACTAGGTGCATTTACAACTGCAGCTGGCAGGGCATTCCAGTCCCTCATCACCCTCTGGGTAAAGAACCTACCCCTGACATCAGTCCTATAACTACCCCCCTTAATTTAAAGTCGTGCCCCCTCGTGCTAGCTTTCTCCATCCTAGGAAAAAGGCTATCACTATCTACCCTGTCTAAACCTCTAATCATCTTATATGTTTCAATAAGGTCCCCTCTTAGCCGCCTTCTTTCCAGCGAAAACAACCCCAAATCTCTCAGTCTCTCCTCATAGGATCTCCCCTCCATACCAGGCAACATCCTGGTAAACCTCCTCTGCACCCTCTCCAAAGCCTCTACATCCTTCCTGTAATGTGGGAACCAGAACTGCACACAAAACTCCAAGTGCGGCCGCACCAGAGTTGTGTACAGTTGCATCATGACGCTGCAACTCCTAAATTCAATCCCCCTACCAATAAACGCCAAGACACCGTATGCCTTCTTAACAACCTTATCTACTTGATTCCCAACTTTCAGGGATCTATGTACACATACACCTAGATCCCTCTGCTCCTCCACACTATTCAAAGTCCTCCTGTTAGCCCTATACTCAACACATCTGTTATTCCTACCGAAATGAATTACCTCACACTTCTCCACATTAAACTCCATCCGCCACCTCGCAGCCCAGCTCTGCAACCTTTCTAAGTCACCCTGCAAACTATTACACCCTTCCTCACAATCTACCACACCTCCGACTTTGGTGTCATCAGCAAACGTACTAATCCATCCAACTATACCCTCATCCAGATCATTAATAAAGATTACAAACAGCAGTTGCCCCAAAACAGATCCCTGAGGCACACCACTAGTAACCGAACTCCATGACGAATATTTACCATCAACCACCACCCTCTGTCTCCTATCTGCTAGCCAATTCCTGATCCAATTACCTAGATCACCCCCAATCCCATACATCTGCATTTTCTGCAGAAGCCTACCATGGTGAACCTTATCAAATGCCTTGCTAAAATCCATATACACCACATCAACTGCCTTACCCCTATCCACCTCTTTGGTCACTTTCTCAAAGAACTCGATAAGGTTAATAAGGCACGACCTACCCGCTACAAAACCATGCTGACTGTCTCTAATCAACTCATTACTCTCCAACTCTCCAACTGTCTCTAATCAACTCATTACTCTACAGTTCCCCTGGCAGCACAGACACAGTATACTGTACAGTTCTCCTGGCAGCATAGACACAGTACACTGTACAGCTCCCCTGACGACACAGACACAGTACGCTGTACAGTTCTCCTGGCAGCATAGACACAGTACACCGTACAGTTCCCCTGGCAGCACAGACACAGTACACCGTACAGTTCCCCTGGCAGCACAGACACAGTACACTGTACAGCTCCCCCGACGACACAGACACAGTACGCTGTACAGTTCCCCTGGCAGCATAGACGCAGTACACTGTACAGTTCCCCTGACGACACAGACACAGTACACTGTACAGTTCCCCTGACAACACAGACACAGTACACTGTACAGTTCCCACTTATGACCACAATATTTATATAGCTAGTCCAGTTAAAATTCTGGTCAATGGTAACCCCCAGTACTTTGATAGTAGGGATTCAGTGATAGTAATGTTATTGAGTGTCACGGGGCGATAGTTAGATAGAGATGATCATTGCTTGGCATTTATGTGTCGCGAATGTCATTTGCCACTCGTCAGCACAAGCCTGGATCTTGTCCAGTTCTTGCTGCTTTTGGACAGGGAATTGTGAATGGTGCTGAGCATGGTGCAGGCATCAGCGAACATCCCCATTAATGACCTCACGATGGAAAGATAAATGAGTTCTGATTTTTTTTTTAGAACTCTAACAGTAATTCCATGTTACAGGACTTCCTGTTCCATGGAACAGACAGTTCACTTTGCAATGTTTTCAGTTTAATCTCAAACAATGACCTCTAAGTTTCCTGCCACAGATATACAACAACATTACACAGTTCGTGTAAAGACTTCATCTTCATCCTTCATGCTAAATGGTCAGAGGGCCCAGCATATCACCCATTACCCCCAGGATAGGGGATTAATAATGAAAGTAGTAGAACATGTCAAGAACAACACCAGAATGATCTTAAATGTGGTGATGTCTTGATGGAGAGACAGTACCGCAGAAACAGCATGTTATTCAGGTTGCCAACTCTAACTGGACACATTGCAGGAGATGTCTGAGGAAGGGGCATCACAAGAGGTAATGCTGCAACTTTACAGGACCCTTGTCAGGCCTCATTTGGAGTACTGTGCGCAGTTCTGGTCGCCTCACTATAGGAAAGACGTAGAAGCTATTGAAAGGGTGCAGAGGAGATTTACAAGGATGTTGCCTGGACTGGGAGGCATGCCTTATGAAGATAGGTTGAGGGAGCTGGGACTCTTTTCCCTAGAGAGGTGAAGGTTGAGAGGCGACCTGATAGAAGTTTATAAAATGTTGAGAGGAATAGATAGGGTGGACTCTCAGAGGCTATTTCCCCGGGTTGAAATGGTCGCTACGAGAGGACACAGATTTAAGGTGCGGGGAGGGAAATACAGAGGTGATGTTAGGGGTAAGTTTTTCACTCAGAGGGTGGTGAGTGAATGGAATCGGCTGCCGTCATCGGTGGTGGAGGCGAACTCGCTGGGGTCTTTTAAAAGACTTCTGGATGAGTATATGGGGTTTAATGGGATTGGGGGTTATAGATAGGTCTATAGATTGGTGGGGTTGATGTGATCGGCGCAACTCGAGAGCCGAAGGGCCTGTTTGTGCTGTAATGTTCTATGTTCAATGTTCTAAGAGGTTGGGAGCATGTCACCATGGGAGTGAGAGAGAAAAACACAACAAAGCCTCCATCAAACCCATTGCAAAAGCCCATTTCATTCCAGCTGAAATTTTGTAATGCCCTCACTGAGGCCCATGAGGTTGGCCTTTTGGAGTATGAGCTCCCTGATTGAGGAAATGGTTGCCTTCCCAATCAGGGAGCCTTACCTGAGTGTCAGGGTTACTGACACTGCATTCTGACTGTATACCTAAAACACTCTGAGGACTGCAATTCATTTTGTGAATAAAGAGAATCTGGTGAAGGGACGCCAGTCTCAGAGGAGTTATTTCAAACTTCCTGTAAAAATCCTCCCCCAGTCACACAATACTGTCATGTTTTTAAAATCAGCTGAAACTAAATCCATCTCAATAACTTTCAACCCAGTGACTTGTTAGTGGATTACAAAGATTTGAATGTAGATACAAGAACAGCCCTTAGAAACTTCTGCAGTGACTTCTATTACAAACCCTTGGAGTAAGTTTCCTATTGTGAATGTTCCTGAGTGGGAAACTTATCCCTTTTGTACTGAGTAGACTTGATGATTCCAATCACTGCAGTATTGTCTATACTAACAATGAACAGCTCCCGAGGCCCATCGCGGCCTCAATGGAAAACTGGAGAAACAAGTAAATGCTTCCAGCAAAATACTGAGCAAAATACTGCAGAAGCTGTACCAGAACACACCCAGGAGTGGGTGCAATGCCTTGCCTGAGGTTGGAATAAAAAAACTTAAAAGAAATACTGCAGACACTGGTCTGAAATAAAGCCAGAAAAACTCAGCAGGTCTGGCAGTGCCTGTGGAGAGGAAAGCAGAGTTAACGGCCAGAATTCCCCAATTTGTTTCTGAATGGCAGGCAGTTCTGAAGGTGCTATTCCCACTGCTGGAATAGCGTAAACATAAAATGTAGAAAACCACAGCACAAACAGGCCCTTCAGCCCACACGTTGCGCTGATCACATCCCTACCTACTAGGCCTATCTATAAACCTCAATCCCATTAATCCATGACCTTCAATAGGGTGTAAACTTACGCCCGATTCCACAACTCATTCATGCTGCACAAGTGACAGTGTCTCCATCACGTAACAGGCTGGGAGCTGAATTGTCCATCAGCTCTCAGATACTGGGTTCGAACGTCCATGCGTCATAACGATGAAGGCAACACCCAGACTGGCTGGGTGGTTAATACAGTTGATGTTTATTGCAAGGGGAATGGAATATAAAAGTTGGGAGTTTTGCTACAGTTACACAGGACCTTGGTGAGACCACATCTGGAGTTAGTGTACACTTCTGGTCTGATTATTTAGGAAAGATACAATTGCATTTGAGGCATTTCAGAGGAGGTTCACTTGACGGATTGCTGGGGTGAGGGGGTTATCTAACCAAGAAACATTGGTCAGGTTGGGCCTGTATCCATTTGGAATTTAGAAGATTGAGAGGTAATTTTATTGAAACGTATAAAATCCTATGTGGGGAGTTGGCAGGGTGGATGCTGAGAGGATAATTTCTCTTGTGGAGAAACTGGAATCAGGGATCACTGTTTAAAATAAGCAATCTTCCCATTTCTGTTGGAGATGAGAAGATTTATTCTTCCCGTGAGGATTGTGAATCTTTGAAACTCTCTTCCCCAGAGAGCGTTGGGGGCAAGGTCACGGGGCTGCAGCGAGAGGGGGTGGTGGAATGTGGAGTTGAGGCAACAATCAGATCAGGCATGACTATTTGAACGGCAGGCAGGTTTGAGGGCTGAATGGCCTCCTGCTCCTAAGTCGTATCTTTGTCTGATGGAGTGCTGCACTTAAGAGAAAGTGCTACACTGTCTGAGGGGTAATACAGAGGAAGAGCCACACTGGAAGAACAACACTGAGGGAGCACGCCAGATAGTCAGTCCTGAGGGAGAGTTGCACTGTCCGAGGGGGAGAACTGAGGTGTGTTACACTGCCGGAGGGTTTATACTAATGGATAACCGCATCTCAATCAGTTCAGTTCATAGGGATGGCTGCACTTTCAGAGGATCAGTGCTAAGAGAGAGCTGCACTGTCTGAGGCACAGAACCAAGGAGTGTTGCACTGACAAGGCAGGCAGCATGGAGGGAGAACTGTGTTGTTAGAGATCCAATACTGCATTGTCTAAGGAACAGTTCTAAAGAGTGCTGTCCTACTCTGGGGGGTAGGGAAATGACATAGATTGTACAGCACAGAAACAGGCCACTCAGCCCAAACTTACCATGCTGGTGCTTATACTTTATTCCTGCCATCTCTAAATCTACCATCATGACCACCTTCCTCCCTCATACACTTGGCTAGTTCCCCCCTTACACATATCTATACTGTTTGCTGCAACTGCTCCCTGATTCTGAGTTCTCACCACTCTGAATAAAGAGGTTCAGTCTGTGGAGCTCTGTCTCTGTCTACTCAGGCACATGGACAGAGCAGATCCCAGCAAATGAAATCTCCCAATATCTTGAACAATATTTATCCCTCAACCAACACCACACACAATTGAATCACATTGTTGTTTGTGGGATCTTGCTGTGTACAAATTGGCAGCTGAATATCCTGTACTGTGAAGTGCTTTGGCACCAGACAGACATATTGTTGTAGCTTCACCATACACAGCATCCACTCTTCCCACAATTCTATGATTGAAATCCTGCCCCTGTACTGAAATGACTCTTACACAATGTCTGAGTCTGCTCGCTAGACAGAGTCAGGGGGTAATGCAGAATCATAGAATATCTACAGTGCAGAAAGAGGCCATTCGGTCCATTGAGTCTGCATCAACACCAATCCCACCCTGGCCCTATCCCCAAATTTACTCTGCTAGTCCTCCTGACACTAAGAGGCAATTTAGCATGGCCAATCCACCTGACCCGCACATCTTTGGAACCCTGAGGAGGAGACAGCTGCAAAGCAGTTCAGGAAGGCAGCTCACCTCCCTGAATGCTGGGCTAGCCAGCGACACCCATATCCCATAAATGAACATAAACAGTTGGAGGCAGGTTAGTGGAGAGGTCAACAAGGTAGCAGGTCGAGTATAATGTGGGGAAACCTGAGGCAGGATGAGGGGGTTGTTCTGTGACACAAGGCTGGAATCCACTCACTCAATCTCTCTCTTTCAGACGCTAATTAAAATCTACCTCGACAGACAAGGGTCAGTCACCTCATAGCCCTTATTTGTCTCAGTATCAACATGGGGCTGATAACTCCCCTGTGAAAGACTCTGGGATGGTTTTATGATGTTAAAGGTGTTTTGAGAATGTGAGTTGCTGGTTTTTGTACCTTACCGGACACATTTCCTGGCTCCAGGGCAGCTCTGAATCAGGTTCTGGATGGTGGGGTGAGAGAAGCCAAAGAAATCTGCCCCAGACGGCACCAAGTTGACAAATGGCTTTCCGCTGGGTGGAGACAGAAAAGCAGAAAAACGTTTACAAATCAACTCTCCAGAGTTGCTGGCATTGCACAAAAATGAGTCGAAATTTGTGCCCAGAGTGAAAGATAGTTTGCCCCATTTCCCTGAGCATCCTTCACATTCAGCCCAGTTCAGACACTCAGTATCCAGGTGGTGGAGGCAGGAACATTGGACTCGTTTAAGATGCAGTTAGATAGGCACATGAGTGAAACGAGAATGGAGGGATATGGTAGGGGCTATTAAATAGGGTTAAACCTCAGGAGACACCGGAAAGGCAGGCTGTAAGATTAATATTTTTGTTTTTATTCCACAGGTGGAGGTCCACCTCGTGTCAAACGAGGGGCATTCACACGGCGGGTCGTGCGTGGGCTGCTCTTGGAAGTTCCAGGAGTGGCCTAGTACTTCATGTCGGTGTGTGTGCTTGATCCTGGACCGGTAGATGGGCACCGCAACAGCTCAGTGACTAGCACTGCTGGCTGTGCAGGCACATGGATTTGGGCCTGTGTCTGTGGGAGTTTGCGCATTCTCCCTGTGGTTGCGTGGGTTTCCTCCGGGCGCTCCGGTTTCCTCCCACACCCCAAAAATGTGCTCTCAGGCTAATCGGTTTTTTACCAAATTGACACTATTTCTTCCCTGAATCTGACTGAGTAGGGTTCCATTCATAGATATGCAGGGTAGAATAGGTGTAGGGTGATGTGGCGGCGCGGGCTCATTGGGCCGAAGGGCCTGTTTCCCGTGCTGGGTTGTTCTTTGTTCTATCCAGGTAGTCAAGACCCAAACATCAGGCCAACTGTCTCCACCATTCCCAACCTGTGCACCTCAAAACCAACACCAATAGCAACTGTATCACCCAGATCCCAGGAACACAAACCAATACTCACCATGCCATAGCAATCGCTTTCAGTAGGCTGGCGTGACAGGCTGAGGCAGAGCTGGCAACCAGTGCATTCTGAGGGTCAACTTCAGGAGCAATTTCAAACTGTTAAACACAAACATTCAGTCAAAACCTTTCCTCCTTGCTGCCCTGATAATCCTCACTCTATACGCATCACAATTGCTCGCTGCCCATTCCGGGTGTGAGAATAAGTGAAATCCAACACACAATGTTCCAGACTGTGACTAAAGGGCAAAAGAATAACGAAGGAGAGAGTAGAGCCTCTTAAGGATCAATAAGATCATCTGTCTGCGGATCCATAAGAGGTGGGCGAGATCCTAAATGAGTGTTTCTCATCAGTATTTACCACTGAGAAAGGCAAGGATGTTAAGGAACTTGGGGAAATAAATAGCAATGTGTTGGGGAGTGTACATATAACAGCGAAGGAGGTACTGGAAGTCTTTAATGTGGAGAAGTGTGAGGTAATTCATTTCGGTAGGAATAACAGATGTGTTGAGTATAGGGCTAACGGGAGGACTTTGAATAGTGTGGAGGAGCAGAGGGATCTAGGTGTATGTGTACATAGATCCCTGAAAGTTGGGAATCAAGTAGATAAGGTTGTTAAGAAGGCATACGGAGTTTTGGCGTTTATTGGTAGGGGGATTGAATTTAGGAGTCGCAGCGTCATGATGCAACTGTACACATCCCTGGTGCGGCCGCACTTGGAGTTTTGTGTGCAGTTCTGGTCCCCACATTACAGGAAGGATGTAGAGGCTTTGGAGAGGGTGCAGAGGAGGTTTACCAGGATGTTGCCTGATATGGAGGGGAGATCCTATGAGGAGAGATTGAGAGATTTGGGGTTGTTTTCGCTGGAAAGAAGGCGGCTAAGAGGGGATCTCATTGAAACATATAAGATGATTAGAGGTTTAGACAGGGTAGATAGTGATAGCCTTTTTCCTAGGATGGAGAAAGCTAGCACGAGGGGGCACGATTTTAAATTAAGGGGGGGTAGTTATAGGACAGATGTCAGGGGTAGGTTCTTTACCCAGAGGGTGGTGAGGGACTGGAATGCCCTGCCAGCTGCAGTTGTAAATGCACCTAGTTTGGGGGCGTTTAAAAGATCTGTGGATAGGTTTATGGATGAAAAGGGATTGGTTTAGGCTAGTGGGTCATTGTTTTGTAACTGGTCGGCGCAACATCGTGGGCCGAAGGGCCTGTTCTGCGCTGTAATGTTCTATGTTCTATGTTAAAGCATATCAAAGTAGATAAATCCATGGGACCTGATGGAAGTGTATCCCAGGATATTGTGGGAGGCTAGGGAGGAAATTGTTGGTCCCCTAGCAGAGATACTTCAATCATCGACAGCCTGAAGATTGGAAGGTGGCAAATTTTGTGCCTTTGTTTAAAAAGGGCTGCAGGGAAAAGCCGGGGAACTCCAGGCCGGTGAGCCTCACATCTGTGGTGGGTAAATTGTTGGAAGGTATACTGAGAGACAGGATTTACAGGTATTTAGAGATGCAAGGACTGATTAGGGACAGTCAGCATGGCTTTGTGAGTGGAAAATCATGTCTCACAAACTTGATTGAGTTTTTTGAAGAGGTAACCAAGAAGGTAGATGCAGGTAATGCTATCTACATGGACTTTAGCAAGGCTTTTGACAAGGTATTGCATGGTAGGTTGTTCATAACGTTAAATCTCACGTGTTCCAAGGTGAGGTAGCCAAATGGATACAAAATTGGTTTGATGACAGAAGCCAGAGGGTGGTTGTAGAGGGTTGTTTTTCAAACTGGAGGCCTGTGACCAGCAGTGTGCCTCAGGGATCGGGGCTAGGTACACTGTTATTTGTTATTTACATTAATGCTTTGGATGAGAATTTAGGAGACATGGTTAGTAAGTTTGCAGACGAGGTGACACCAAGATTGGTGGCATGGTGGACAGTGAAGAAGGTTATCTCAGATTGCAACAGGATCCTGATCAATTGGGCCAGTGGGCTGACGAATGGCAGATGGAGTTTTAATTTCAATAAATGTGAAGTGATGCATTTTGGTAAATCAACCAGGGCAGGACTTACTCAGTTAATGGTAGGGTGTTAGGGAGAGTTATAGAACAAAGAGATCTACGGGTACAGGTTCATAGCTCCTTCAAAGTGGCGTCACAGGTGGAGAAGGCATTCGGCATGCTGTGTTTCATCAGTCAGAACATTGAATACAGGAGTTGGGACGTCTTGTTGAAGTTGTACAAGACATTGGTAAGGCCACACTTGGAATACTGCGTACAGGTCTGGTCACCCTATTATAGAAAGGATATTATTAACTAAAAAGAGTACAGAAAAGATTTACTAGGATGCTACTGGGACTTGACAGATTGAGTTATAAGGAGAGGCTGAATAGATTGGGACTTTTTTCTCTAGAATGTAGGAGGCTGAGGGGTGATCCTATCAAGGTCTATAAAATAATGAGGGGCACAGATGAGCTAGATAGTCAACATATTTTCTCAAAAGTAGGAGAGTCTAGAACTAGAGGGTATAGGTTTAAGGTGAGAGGGAGAGATACAAAATGGTCCAGAGGGGTAATTGTTTCACACAGAGGGTCGAGAGTGTCTGGAACAAGCTGCCAAAGGTAGTAGTAGAGGCGGGTACAATTTTGTCTTTTAAAAAGCATTTAGACAGTTACATGGGTAAGATGGGTATGGAGGGATATGGACCAAATGCAGACAATAGGGTTGGCTTGATGGTTTAAAAAAAAAGGGGCAGCATGGACAACTTAGGCCAAAGGGTCTGTTTCCACGCTGTAAACCTCTATGATGAGAATATTCTGGGCTGCTCACACTAGTGAGATCTTCCGCTCCTGCTGACAGCTTACCCTCACTGTAAGTTTCACGACAGCGAGCTACGCATTCAGGAGGAAACCCCATTGACAACGGCAGGAACCAGAAGATCCCACTGCCAGCAGCCACCACAAAACACACAGTGGGAGCTCAGAAACACCGGCTCTGTGTATGTGACACACATCACGTGTGACCCTTGTGTGGAATATTGAAGCTGATCTCAGGACATTGCTCTCAAGGTTAGGGCACAGGTCACTTCCATTTTGCCCTAACTGATATACTCAATATCTACTTCAAACTACATTAACAGAAGATAAATTAAAAGCCAAGTGTGCATTAGGGGCATCCAAACCATTACAGCTCACTTGCACCATCATTACAGCTCACTCGCACCGCATTTACAGCTCGCTTGCACTGCAATTACAGCTCGCTTGCACCAACACTACAGCTCGCTCGCACCACCATTACAGCTCACTCGCACCACCATTACAGCTCGCTTGCACTGCAATTACAGCTCGCTCGCACCAACACTACAGCTCGCTCGCACCACCATTACAGCTCACTCGCACCACCATTACCAGATAGTCGCAACCTCATTACAGGACAGTGCACCACCATCCAATCATACCTGCATCACCCATTACAGCACACCTGTATCACCATTACAGGATACTTGCACCACCCATGATAGGACAGCTGAAACACCATTACATGGCATTTGCACATCATTACAGGAGGGCATTACAGGCATCCATACCATCACAAGGCACCCATGTCATCACAGGGCAGCCACAATAGGGTGTTCACATCATTACTCAGCACCCACTCTCACACAGGGTGCTCTGTTAAAATTCCCAACCAAAACTTGAGAAAATGTTGCCCTAAAACGGCATCTCTGTCATTCACACCAACAACAGTTTGGGAGAGTTGTGTGTTTTGAAATACCTGTGGTCCAGTTCCACCATCTTTGATCTGACAGGTGTATAGGCACTTGTGGTTTGGGTTCTTCATACTGGCATAAACCCGGGTGCTGCAAAACCCCACGGGGTAGATGGCAGTCTCATCACAGAACCCCGAGCGATCCACAATTATCTAACAGCCAAAAGAATGAAACTCAATGTGAAATCAATCATTCCAAATGGCAGATCAGTACAGAAAGGTGCACAGCACAAGAACAGACTCCGATTGGGCAGCTGACCATCGGTGCTATGGTTTAGCTAAATAAGGATGACCATTCGGTTAACCCGCTTCCTCGCCTGAGCAGTCAGCTGTGGATTGTACTCCAGGAGCTTCTTCAGAGGTGAAACACGTTAACTATCTCAAAATGAACTGCACATTTGATGCCTGAGGCTCCAGCTTGTGCTGATCTCCTCCCCAACATCTCCTCTGATTTTTATTTCTACAGATACTATCAGTTCCAAGGAACTCGCACACCAGCTCAGAAAGATGCCACCCAAGTGGATTCAAATCCCTCTCCAGAGACCGGAGCACAAACTGCAGGTATTATTGAACGAGTGCTGCACAGTCGCGGGTGTCATCCTCAGGATGTGATGTTAAATCATAGAATCCAGCGGCACAGTAGCAAACAAAAAACAAAAACAGCCCGGGAAACAGGCCCAACGAGCCCGCGCCGCCATCTCGACACCACCAGTCCCCCTCTCCACCCACGACCCATGTCTAATGTTTTATGGCCATTCCAGATTGAGGGAAACTGATTTAGGGACAATTTATTACTGCCAATCAGCCTAACAGCACATCTTTGGGGTGCGGGAGGAAACCGGAGCACCCGGAGAAAACACACGCAAGCACGGGGAGAATGCGCAAACTCTCACAGACACCGGCACAGTGGGTTAGCGCCGCTGCTTCACAGTGCCAGGGACCCGGGTTCAATTCCCGGCTCGGGTCACTGTCTGTGTGGAGTTTGCACATTCTCCCCGTGTCTGCGTGGGTTTCCTCCGGCTTCCTCCCACAGTCTGAAAGACATGCTGGTTTGGTGTTTTGGCCTGAACAGGCACTGAAGTGTGGCAACCAGGGTAACATCACAGTAATTTCATTGCAGTGTTAATGTAAACCTACTTGAGATGAATAAATAAACTTTAACTTTTAATCCTACACTGCAGAAGAGGCCATTCGGCCCATTGAGTCTGCACTGACTCTCTGACAGAGCATCTTACCCAGGCCCTATTCCCCCACACCTTCCTTTCCCCGTAACCTCACATATTTGCCATGGCCAGTCCACCTAACCTGCACATCTGTGGGTGGCACGGTGGTTAGCATTAAGTACCAGAGTGTCTGCACAAAGTTCACACATTCTTCCCATGTCTGCGTGGGTTTCCTCCGGGTGCTCCGGTTTCCTCCCACAATTTGAAGATGTGCAGGTTAGGTGCACTGGCCGTGTTAAATTGTCCCTTAGTGCTCCAACATGTGTAAACTAGGGGGATTAGCCATTGGAAATGCGTGGGGCTATGGGGATAGGGTGAGGGAGAATGCCTGGGTAATATAATCAGTCAGAGAGTGGAAGCAGATCCGATGGGCCGAATGGCTCCCTCTCACTTTAGAGATTCGATGAAACTAAGGCCATGTCAACTCTCTTGTGGATGTAAATGTCCCATTGAGCTGCGTGAAGATGAACAGGGATATTCACCCAGTTTCATGGCTAAGATCTAACCCTCAGCCTAGAAAATAACATGTGATCTGGTCTTTTCTGCATTGCTGTTAGTGGGATCTTGCTGTGTAAACCGGCTGTCATTGTTCCTTTATTACAGCAGTTCAAAAGCTGGCCGTAACACTCTTTAGGGTGTCCCGAGCTCATGAAAGGGGCTACATATGTCCAAGCCTTCTCTTCTTCTGCACTATTCAAGCACAGAAGGTGGAGATCGCAACAGGCTCAATCCTCTGACCGGATGTCCAGACAGGGGGCACCTAACAGAGGGAAAGAGAAGGGGAAGTGCCAGACACCACTCAGGGATAGGAACGCAGGCATACTTTTACACACATCACAATCCAGGAATCCTGAGACCAATTAACACATCCTTGATAACACAGCAAGCAATAGTTAACCAATGCGACAGCCTATGGCGGAGTGAACAAATAAAAAGGGAGAAGATAAACTACCATAGAACCGTAGAAAATTACAGCTCAGAAACAGGCCTTTTGCCCCTTCTTGTCTGTACCAAACCATTTTTTGCCTCGTCCCACTGACCTGCACTTGGACCATATCCCTCCACATCCCTCTCAAATATGTATCTGTCCATCTTAAATGTTAAAAGTGACCCCGCATTTATCCGGCAGCTCATTCCACACTCCCACCACTCTCTGTGTGAAGAACCCCCCCTAATATTCCCTTTAAACTTTTCTCCTTTCACCCTTAACCCATGCCCTCTAGTTTTTTTCTCCCCTAGCCTCAGTGGGAAAAGCCTGCTTGCATTCACTCTATCTATACCCATCAAAATCTTATACACCTCTATCAAATCTCCCCTCATTCTTCTACGCTCCAGGGAATAAAGTCCGAACCTATTCAATCTCTCTCTGTAACTCAGCTTCTCAAGTCCTGGCAACATCCTTGTGAACCTTCTCTGCACTCTTTCAACCTTATTTACATCCTTCCTGTAACTAGGTGACCAGAACTGTACACAATACTCTAAATTTGGCCTCACCAATGCCTTATATAACCTTACCATAACACTCCAACTTTTATGCTCGATACTCCGATTTCTTAAGGCCAATGTACCAAAAGCACTCTTTACGACCCTATCTACCTTTTAGGGAATTCTATACCTGTATTCCCAGATCCCTCTGTTCAACTGCAACTATAAGGGTAAACACCCAAATAAAATAAAAACAGGCAGTGAGGACTTAATTAAACATATAAAAAGAGAGGCCAAAGGCCTCTCAGAGAATGAGAGTGGGAAGTAATAATGGGGAACCAGGAAATGGCACAGGAATTAAATCAATTTTTGCACCAATCTTCAGGTTGGAAGACGCCAATGGCATTCCAAAATTACTAAATGATCAAGGGACAAAAGGGGGGAAGAAATAAATACAATAACTATCACTAGAGAAAATGGTTGTAGGGAAACTAATGGGGCTAAAGGAAAATAAATCCTATGGAATTGGCGGGTTCCATCCTACAATATTAAAGGAAGTCGCTACAGATAGTGGACGCATAGGTAGTGACCTTCCAAGAAACCTTAAATTCAGGAAAAGTCCAAAAGATTTGGAAAATTGTGTTTTTCAAAAAGGGAGGGAGGGAGACAAAAAAAAACAGGTCAAAAATAGGCCTGCTAGCTTAACGCCTGTCACTGAGAGGATATTAGGGTCCATTGTAAAGGATGTAATAGCAGAGCATTTCAAAATACATCACGCAATCAAGCAGAGTCCAGGAAGGGAAATGAGGCCACCCGAGGTGGCAACGAGCAGGAAAGGGAAATCAGCACACATAACATACTCGGATTTCCAAAACGTGTTTAATATGGTACTGTACATAATGCTATCTCGTAAGGGAAGAACACATGATGTTGGAGGTGGGGGGGGGGGCAGGGTGGTATATTAGCATGGATAGAGAATAGGCTAGTGATAAAAAACAGAGAGTTGGGATAAGAGGGGCATTTTCGTGATGGCAACTTGTAACTAGTGGAGTGCCACAGGGATCAGTGCTGGGGCCACAATTATTTACAATATGATTAATGAATTGGACGAGGGAAGTAAACGCGCCATTCCCTAGTTTGTGGATGACACAAAAGTAAACGGAAAAGTAAATCATAAAGATGACACAAAGAGTCTACAGAGGAAGATACACAGCACAGGTAAGTGGGCAAAAACCTGGCAGAAGGAATATAATGTAGGAAAATGTGAAGATACGTGCTTCGGTTGAAAGAATAAAGGAGCTGAATATTATTTGAATGGAGAAAGACTGCAGAAAGCGGCAGCACAGAGGGATTTGGGAATCAAAGAACAAAGAAAATTACAGCACAGGAACAGGCCCTTCGGTCCTCCAAGCTTGCATCATGCTGCCGGACTTAACTAAAACCCCTTTCCCTTCCAGGGACCATATTCCTCTATTCCCATCTCATTCATGTACTTGTCAAGACAACCCTTAAAAGTCACCACCGTATGTGATTCCAGTACCTCCCCCGGCGACAAGTTCCAGGCACTCACTACTCTCTGTGTAAAAAATATATTACCTTTAAACCTTGCCCCTCAGACCTTAAACCTATGCTCTCTAGTAATTGACTCTTCCACCCTGGGAAAAAGCTTCTCATTCTGTCCATGCCTCTCATAATCTTGTAGATTCTATCAGGTCTCCCCTCACGTCTAAATCAAAAAAAGCTAGTATACAAATTCAGCAAGTAATAGAGAGGGCAGATGAAATGTTGGCCTTTATTTCAAAAAGAATTGAATATAAAAATAGGGATGTCTTGCTAAAACTATACAAGGTACTAGTTAGACTACCCCGAAAATAGTGTGAACAGATTTAGTCTCCTTATCTAAGGAAAGATATACTGGCATCGGGGGCAGTTCAAAGAAAGTTCACTGGATTAATCCCGGGTACGGAGTGATTTCCTTATGAGGAGAGGTTGAGTAGGTTGGGCCTGTACTCATTAGAGTTTAGAACAATGGGAGGTAAACTGATTGAGACACAGAAGGTGTTTAGAGGGTTCGATAAGAGTTGGTGCTGAGAGGCTCTGTCTCCTTGTGTAACATTCATGTTACATGTTGTCTCTCTAGTCTAGGACTAGAGGGTAGAATCTCAGAGTAAGGGGTCACCCATTTAAAACAGAGATTGGGAGGAATTTCTTCTTCAGATGGAAGTGAATCTGTGGAATTATTTACTGCAGAGCAACTGTGGAGGCTGGGCCATTAAGTATGTTCAAGATTAAGGTAGACAGATTTTTAATCAGTATGGGAATCAAGGGTTATGAGGATAAGGTAGGAAAGTGGAGTTGAGGATTATTGTATCAGATCAGTCAAGATCTCATTGAATGATGGCGCAGATGGGCCGAATGGCCAAAATCTGCTCTGACATCTTATGGTCTTATTGTCAATAGGATTCACTGATTTGAATGTTTCAGTTACACACTGGGTAAAATTACTAGACATGGTAGCACAGTAGTTAGTTCTGCTGCTTCACAGATCCAGGGTCCTCAGTTCAATTCCCGGCTCGGGTCACTGTCTGTGTGGAGTTTGCACATTCTCCTCGTGTCTGTGTGGTGCTCCGGTTTCATCCCACAGTCCAAAGATGTGCAGGTTAGGTTGACTGGCTGGCTGAGCTAAAATTGCCCCTTAGTGTCTTGAGATGTGTAGGTTAGAGGGTTTAGCGGGTAAATATGTAGGGAAATGGGGGTACGGCCTGGGTGGGAAATGGCCTCTTTCTGCACTTGTAGGGTTTCTATGATTCTATCAGTGACTCTCCACACTTGTCTTCTCAGTTATTATCTTCCTCTTTGTTGAGTCTCCATGTTACCTAAAATCTCCTCTCAAAATCAAGCTGATTTGTGTCCATCACTTTGGGAGATACAGCAGGCAACAGGGGAATATTTATCCTCCTTTTTGATGTAAAATCCAAGCCCTGACTGAGTTTCAAAGCATCCCAGCTTGGACTGACAATGGGTCCATCTCTACATAGTAAAAAGTCTGACAACACCAGGTTTTAGTCCAACCGATTTATTTGAATCGGTTGGACTAAATTTGCCTGGTGTTGTCAGACTTTTTACTGTGTTTACGCCAGTCCAACGCTGGCATACCCACATCATGTCCATCTCTACATGCCAGTGCTTTAGTGTGGCGGCTCGAACATCCATGCAGAACAATCCTCGCTAACCCACACAAGTACAACCCTGAGTAACTCACCACCCACTCCAAACACAATTCATTTACATAGGGCTGATCTATTAATATCATCATTTATTTATAAAACTTTCTATCTTACTTTTCATGCAGTTTTGTGCTCATTAATGGAGCACTTTCCCTTTCAGATAATTAGTATCTGGATCAAACACTCCCAGGACAGATACAGCACGGGGTTAGATACAGAGTAAAGCTCCCTCTACACTGTCCCCATCAAACACTCCCAGGACAGGTACAGCACGGGGTTAGATACAGAGTAAAGCTCCCTCTACACTGTCCCCATCAAACACTCCCAGGACAGGTACAGCATGGGGTTAGATACAGAGTAAAGCTCCCTCTACACTGTCCCCCCATCAAACACTCCCAGGACAGGTACAGCACGGGGTTAGATACAGAGTAAAGCTCCCTCTACACTGTCCCCATCAAACACTCCCAGGACAGGTACAGCACGGGGTTAGATACAGAGTAAAGCTCCCTCTACACTGTCCCCATCAAACACTCCCAGGACAGGTACAGCACGGGGTTAGATACAGAGTAAAGCTCCCTCTACACTGTCCCCATCAAACACTCCCAGGACAGGTACAGGTTAGATACAGTTCCCTCTAACTCTGTCCAATCAAATCCTTCCTTGGCAAGTGCAGCAGCAGTTAGGTATAAAGTTCACTCTACACTAACCCAGGGAGGGTTTTTTTTAAATTCATGGGATATAGGCATCACTCTCAAGGTCAACATTTAATGCCCACCCAAACTGCCCTTGAACTAAGTGTCTCACTCGGCCATTTCAGAAGTCCATTGCTGTGGATCTGGAGTCACACACACTGGCCAAACTTAGGCAAATGTCCTGATTGAATCAGGTGGGTTTCATGGTCATCATTAGACTTCTAATTCTAGGTTTTATTGGATTCGAATTTCACCATCTACTGTGGTGGGATTTGAACCCAGGCCTCCACAGCCTTGCCCTGGTTATCTCTAATCCAGTGACAATACCACTGCACCACCACCACCCCATCGGCACGGGGATAGATACAGACTATCTACACTGCCGCAAACCTTTCCAAGATAGTTACATCACGGGGTTATAAACATTGCACCCAAACCAGCAACGTGACCTCTCAGAATAAGATTGTCAATTCCTTGTCGAAATTTTAAATTTGCTAACACAAAACCGAGAATAGAACATAGAACATTCCAGCGCAGGACAGGCCCTTCGGCCCTCGATGTTGCGCTGACCAGCAAAACCAATCTAATGACCCTCTAACCTAAACTATTCCAATGTTTTACATATGCCTATCCACTGACCATTTGAACGTCCCTTAAAGTTGGCGAGTCCACAACTGCTGCAGGCAGGGCATTCCACGCCCTTACTACCCTCTGAGTAAAGAACCTACCTCTGACATCCGTCCTATAATTACCACCCCTTAATTTAAAGCTATGACCCCTCGTGTTAGCCATCACCATAATAATAATGAATAATCAACAATGGTGGTGATTTCCTTGGAATCAAAGAGAATAATAAGAATGCAAACCTCTCCTAAACTGTAAATGGTCAGTCCTCCAAGCACAATCGGAAAGATTGGCCTACCACAGGAATCCAGAGGGATGGGTTGGACCAGCTTTCGGGTGCTCCTGTCCCTAGTTCGCTTCTTCTTTGATACCTTTTTCAAACCTAGAATTAATTGTACATTAGCGCTGCAACCAAACTGCAGATATCAAGCACAAAAACGTTAAAACATCTCCTTTGACATTCAGAACATAATTTGAAGCCACCACAGGAAGCGGCTTCATATCCAGAGACAACATTTCCATTCAGAGAAACCAGCGCACTGAGATCGTTTCTGCAGTGCTGCTGTACTGGGTGGCACCTCGGAATGATTGGGATTTACTACGAAGCACACACCAGTCAAAATGGCAATGTGCCATGGGTTTAATTCAATCTAAAGGTTTGCCAAGAGCTGGAATAGGGTCTGGTATGATTAGGTAGTTGTGTGCGCCATGCTGTAAGGAAGCCAGGAGATGTTCTGCTGGCTTGTCACTATATTGATGCTGAGGGAGCAGGGGATGTGCCAGATTCCAGCAAAGAGCCCAAATGCCCACTACCCTCACTGGAGACTCGACATTCCAGCTAGTATTTGCTCCACAGCTACATTGACCACATGGAACCATAGAAAAGTTACAGCACGGGAGGCCATTCAGCCCATCTTGTCCATGTGCCATGGCAACAGGCATCTTCTTTCATCTGGCAGTGGCCCTTTGCCAGGGCGGGTCATTCTCCAATAGGCAGACTCAAAGGGATTGATGATCAGAGAAACCAGCATGGATATATCTGGTGCAAATCATGTCTAATAAACAGAGCCAAACGATTTGAGGCCACCAATATGGTGGATAAGGGAGTGTTAATGCATGTTCTTTATGTGGGCTGCCAGAAAGCACTTGGTAAAGTTCCACATGAGAGACTGGTGGCAAAGTGAGGCAGTATGGAAAGGAAGGCAACCTTTTGACATGAGGAGGAAATTATTAGGCAGAGAGTGAGGACAATGGCGCCAATGACTAGGATATGACCAGTGGTGTCCCTCAGGCCTCAGAGCACAGACAATGTAGGGGCATTATAACTGAATTTTAAAATAATTAAAGAATTTGATAATGTCAGCAAAGCAGAACTATTTCCTCTTATAGAATCCCTACAGTGCAGAAAAAGCAATTCAGCCCATTGAGACTGCACCAACTCTGACAGAGCTTCTTACCCAGGCACTCTCCCCCACCCTGTAACCCCACACGTTCATCATGGCTAATCCCATCTAACATAGACATTTTGGGACATTAATTTAGCATGGCCAATTCACCTAACCTGCACATCTTTGCACTGTGGGAGGAAACCGGAACATGGAGGAAACCCACGCAGACACAGAGAGAACATGCAAACTCCACACAGACAGCGACCCAAGCCGGGAATTGAATGTGGGTGCCTGGAGCTGTGAGGCAGCAGTGCTAACCCACCGTGCAACCCGCTCTGGTGGGAGAGTCCAGAACTAGGGACCCAAACCTTCAAATTAGAGCTTGAGTATTCAAGAATGGCCTTTCTTCACACAAATGAGATTGGAAGTCTGAATGCTCCCTTTTAAAAAGCTGTTGTGACCCGGAGGGGTGAATTGAAAATTCCAAACCGGGTTTGATAGTTGTTAGGGAAGAGTATTGAGAGTTACAGGAAAATATTACCCGCCTTGAAACAATACCACTCACTCCGTGTTTCTGCTCCGCATGGATCCCCTCAGCCCTTCACTTCATCCCATCAACAGTTACCTATTCAGCTTTCTATCCTTTTCCTCCTCAAGTGTTTGGCTAGCTTCTCCCTGCTGTAACCACGCTCTGTGGGAGCAGGTTCTACATTCTAGCTACTCTCCCAGTCAAGGCATTGACTGAAGTTCCTTTCGGATTTATTAGGGGCTATTATATATGGCTCTTAGTTTGGTCTTATCCTATTGTGGAAGCATCTTTGGCATGTCTACTCTATCAAGCCCTTTCACAGTCTTGAAGGCTTCTGTCAGGTCACCCCCTCAGTCTTCTCTTTCCGAGAGAAGAAGTCTGCTCATTCTTTCCTGACCAGATATGCAGTGGCCTCTCAGTTCAGTAATCATTTGAGCAAATATTTTTGCACCTTCTCCAGTGTTTCTATATCCTTTCTATAAAATGGAGAACAGAAATAGTCACAGTATTTCAATTTTCTCAAGACAATTTAGCCTGTTGAATTCTCTCTTTCTAGAAATGTACTCTGTCAATGTTTGTTTAGCAATGATGTGTTGATTCTGTGTTCACTGTCTTCCTGTATTTTGTCGCATTACTCCTCTGTATTAACTACTTCTCCACTCCAGTGCAATTTTTTGATACTGAATTTGCAATTCCCAAAGTCCAAATCATTCCTGTAAATTGAAAGCACTGGGGATCTTAGCATCAATCCTTGGGCAACATAGAGGGTGGCACTGTAGCACAATGGTTAGCACTGCTGCCTCACAGCTCCAGGAACCTGGGTTCGATTCCAGGTTTGGGTCACTGTCTGGTGCACCTTCTCCCCATGTCTGCGTGGGTTTCCTCCGGGTGGTCTGGTTTCCCCTCTCAGTCTGAAAAACGTGTTGGTTTGGTGCATTGGCCATGCTAAATTCTCCCTCAGTGCACCTGAAGAGGCAATGGAGTGTAGTGACTAGGAGATTTTCATAGTAACTTCATTGCAGTGCCAATGTAAGCCTACTAATAAATAAACCTTACTTTTATTACTTTCCACAGTATGGAACCAAAGTGGATAGAAATCAGCCACGACCGAACTGAATGCAGAAACAGGCCTGATGATCTGACAGGTCTCCTCCTATTCCTGATGAGCTGGAGGTGAGTGGCTTCACAATGTAAGGTGCCAACAGGTAAATCTCTTTGCCAGCTGCTACCCTACATATTCCTGCACATTTGCAAGAGGCTTACAAACCTCACTTTCAGTCTTGTCCCCATTTCTTCTCAATCTGGTAGCCTCTTCTCTCCACACAAGCCCTCACCCGTGCCCACTCCCCCATCAGATTTAGAGTTGTTCTTCAATCTTCAGCAACCACGTCACTGAGGGTAAAGCTGGATTTGTAGTGTCTATTGTGGTGTGGAGTACAGCTGTAGGGGGCCAGCACCAACAGAAGTCTGTCATGTCCTGAAGGAACAGGCTTAAGTCATGTTGACCAACTACTGGAAAACATGACTAACCCAGTGTCAAATCGAGAAGGTAAGTATTCATGACTGTGTGTGTGAAAGGAGAACCACATTGCAACAGGGATGTCCAGACTCTGTGGCATTGTCAGGGAGAACCTGTCAGGCCGATAGTGTTGCTGTTATCATGGCGAGTGTTCCTGGACCTTGGTTGATATTCCCAAGTGGAGTACAAAGAATGGCCTGAGTATATTTGGAGTCATGATGTGGAGATGCCGGTGTTGGACGGGGGTAAACACAGTTAGAAGTCTCACAAATCAGGTTAAAGTCCAACAGATTTATTTGGTAGCAAAAGCCACTAGCTTTCAGGCCTCTGACCCTTCGTCAGGTGAGTGGAGAGTTCTCTCCACTCACCTGACAAAGCAGCAGTGCTCCAAAAGCTAGTGGCTTTTGCTACCAAATAAACCTGTTGGACTTTAACGTGGTGTTGTGAGACTTCTTACTATATTTGGAGTCCCAGACAGGGATTGGATTCTGTAGATTGTGCTGGCTGTTAGTGATGGTTAGGACAGGGGAAATCCAGAATCTCCTGCATATGAGAGGAGCTGGAGCTATTTGAAACAAATCTGTGGATTCTTGCTTCTCAAGATCTCCAAATGAGTGCGTGACATCCAGAATTCATTACCATGGTGGAGACACTTCAGTTTCCGGTGACTCACAGAGGAACTGCAACTCAATATAGCCATGAGGTGACCGTCATTGACTCAGATTGTTAAGGAAGCAACCTTTTAGATTCCTGTAGCTACGGAATCTATTCTGTGTCAACAGGAGTCTTTGCGTGTCCTCCTAGAAGTGGCAGAATATCATCACACCAGACCTGGTTTTTGGCTTTAAATGCCAAGTGAATTTATTGAACAATAGGTTAACACATGAATAAATATAACAGCAACATTGAATGCATATACTCAGAGTAGATGTTAAACCATGCAAATTCTTCAAAATAGTGAGAATAATAAATGGTTTACAATCTATATATTATAAATTAAACTTGTGTACGCGGTTATTTCTTCCCTCGGTTACCAGCTGCAGGAGCTCACTGTCATCATCTGAGCTTTGTGAAAGTTTCAGACCTTCTGATTCCAACAGCCACTTCAGCACCTCCCAAAGCAGCGACATTCAGAAGGAGCTGCCCATGACACAGTTACTCATAGAGGCAGCAAATGCCAGGCATTGACCCAACTAATAATCTGTGACCATCAGCAACTCCGGATCGATAACCCAGTGATTCAGAATGTGAGGCTCCAATAATCATTCTGGCTAACCCATTCAACTATAACTCCAAATTAAAAGCTGTTTATTAAACCACCATTCCAAACACAATTCAGTTAGACAGTGATGTACTATCAGCATTTCATCACCAAAACCTCTACCATTTTTTTGTTGGAGTTTTGTGCTGTAAAGGTGCAGGAAAAGGGAGCACTTTCCCATGTTGGACACCCATTGTACTCATCAAACACTCCCAGGACAGGTACTGCACGGGATTAGATACAGAATAAAGCTCCCTCTACACTGTCCCCCATCAAACACTCCCAGGACAGGTACAGCACAGGGTTAGATACAGAGTAAAGCTCCCTCTACACTGTCCCCATAAACACTCCCAGGACAGGTACAGCACAGGGTTAGATACAGAGTAAAGCTCCCTCTACACTGTCTCCCTATCAAACACTCCCAGGACAGGTACAGCACAGGGTTAGATACAGAGTAAAGCTCCCTCTACACTGTCCCCATAAACACTCCCAGGACAGGTACAGCACAGGGTTAGATACAGAGTAAAGCTCCCTCTACACTGTCCCCATAAACACTCCCAGGACAGGTACAGCACGGGGTTAGATACAGAGTAAAGCTCCCTCTACACTGTCCCCCATCAAACACTCCCAGGACAGGTACAGCATGGGGTTAGATACAGATTAAAGCTCCCTCTACACTGTCCCCATCAAACACTCCCACGACAGGTACAGCACGGGGTTAGATACAGAGTAAAGCTCCCTCTACACTGTTCCCCATCAAACACTCCCAGGACAGATACAGCACGGGATTAGATACAGAGTAAAGCTCCCTCTACACTGTCCCCATCAAACACTCCCAGGACAGGTAAAGCATGGGGTTAGATACAAAGTAAAGCTCCCTCTACACTGTACCCCCATCAAACACTCCCAGGACAGGTACAGCACAGGGTTAGATACAGAGTAAAGCTCCCTCTACACTGTCCCCCATCAAACACTCCCAGGACAGGAACAGCTTGGGGTTAGATACAGAGTAAAGCTCCCTCTACACTGTCCCCCATCAAACACTCCCAGGACAGGTACAGCACGGGGTTAGATACAGAGTAAAGCTCTCTCTATTCTGTCCCCATCAAACACTCCCAGGACAGGAACAGCATTAGTCTCTAAGCAGAAGGTTTGGCTCCTCCCTCAAGCTACCTGTTCAGTGACCAGAACGGCTGGGAACCCGAGTGAAATGTATATCGAGTTATGTCAGGATATGAATCTAGATTTGATCGTGCATATTCCATCTTAATTAAAGAAATAAAATGAAACTAAAACCTGGCTGATAACAAAGGGACGTGGCAGCTGGAGGAGGTTATCATCCTGTACCATTCATAGCTGATGTGTGATCTAATCTTCGGTAACCTAGCCCTCACCTTTACCCTATATCCTTTAATAACCTCAGCTACGTCTATCAATCTCAGATTTAAAATTAGAAATTAATTCTGCATTCATTTGTACCTGCAGCAGAGGTTTCCGATCTGCTGCCATTCTGCATGTAACAGTGTTGTTTCATTTCGTCCTGGAGAAGTGTGGCTCTAGTATGTAGGCCTAGCCCTGCACTCCCCAAGCAGCATGTAAAATAAGTGGAGGAGACAGGGGAGATTCACTCTCATTGTTTGAGGAGGGAGATAGGAAGAATGTTCCAGCTGTGCCAAGGACATTACTAGCAAATGCCTTATGACAACAAGCAAACATCAAAATGCTCAGGTCCCACTCAACTTTCCTCCTTCATCTTTTCCTGGTCTCTTGGGGCCTCTTCGATTCTCGGCCTAAGCTGCAAAATTTCACCAACATTGCTGCAAATTTCCAACCCACCCTCATCTCCTCATCATCTACCTGCAGTTCTCCCTCCTGGGCTTTCACCCTCACTCTCTCCCCCAAACTCCTCTCTCTTGTAATCTCCCCCAGTCACACGATCCTTTGAGATATCGACGTTCCTGTAATTCTGGATTCCTGTTTATTCCCAATGAGAATTGTTCCACTATTAGAATTGCTCCGCTACCGGTCACCATGCCTTCAGCTATCTAGACCCCAAAGCTCTGGAATTCACTCTCTACCTTCACTCCCCCTCTCGATCTCTCTTCCTGCCTTGAAGACATTTCTTAAAATCTCACCCAGTAATCTTGATGTGCTTTGGTGCCAGTCTGTTTTCTGATGCTCATGGGAAGTACTTTGTGGAGTGTTTCATCATATTAAATGAGCTCACTCGATGTTCTCGACTTCCCTGTCTCCATTCCTAGGGATAGATTGCTGCTTTTTTCCTCACGATTCTCACAATGGCCTCGGCTACACTTCCTCACACCCAGCTGTTTCCTGGAGCACTCTATTCCGTTTCTGCAGCTTCTCCTTTGTTGTATCTGTTCTGACAATGGGACCTTGCACACCATTGCTTCCAACATGTTTCCCTTGTCCCTTCAGCCAAGGAGTCTCTCCCTCCCCATGGTTGATAGGGACTGTGGCCATATCCATCCCATTTCCATGATAAATGGAAGGGATTACAGTGGAAAACACAAATAACATGCCAAAAATTGATGACAGGAAAGCTACGGCAGGTGAAAACCTAGACTATCATTATCACAGAAGAGGTAGTGTTGGGCAAGTTAATGGGGCTAAAGGTAGACAGGTCTCCTGGTCCTGATGGAATGCATCCCAGGGTACTAAAAGAGATGGCAGGAGAAATAGCAAATGCATTAGTGGTAATTTACCAAAATTCGCTGGACTCTGGGATGGTTCCCACAGATTGGAAAATAGCAAATATGATGCCACTGTTTAAAAAAGGAAGTAGACAAAAGGCAGATAATCATAGGCCGGTTAGCTTAACTTCTGTAGTAGGGAAAATGCTTGAATCTATCAAGGAAGAAATAGCGAAACACCTGGAAATAAGTTATCCCACTGGTAAGACGCAGCATGGGTTCATGAAGGAAAGTTCATGTTTGACTAATTTGGTGGAATTCTTTAAGAACATTACATGCACAGTGGACAATGGGGAACCTGTGGATGTGGTGAATCTGGATTTCCAGAAGTCATTTGACAAGGTGCCGCAACAAAGACTGCTACATAAGATAAAGGTGCACGGTGTTACGGGTAATGTATTAGCATGGATAGAGGAACAGAAAGCAAAGAGTGGGGAGTTAATGGGTGTTTTTCTGGTTGGTGATCAATGACTAGTGATGTGCCTCAGGGATCAGTATTAGGACCACAATTGTTTACGATTTACACAGACGATTTGGAGTTGGGGACCAAGTGTAGTGTGTCAAAATTCACAGGTGACACTAAGATGAGTGGCAGAGCAAAGTGTGCAGAGGATACTGAAAGTCTGCAAAGGGATATAGATAGTCCCTATCTATATCCCTTGGTAGGGGGATTGAATTTAGGAGTCGCAACGTCATGATGCAACTGTACACAACTCTGGTGCGGCCGCACTTGAAGTTTTGTGTGCAGTTCTGGTCCCCACATTACAGGAAGGATGTGGAGGCTTTGGAGAGGGTGCAGAGGAGGTTTACCAGGATGTTGCCTGGTATGGAGGGGAGATCCTATGAGGAGAGACTGAGAGATTTGGGGTTGTTTTCACTGGAAAGAAGGCGGCTAAGAGGGGACCTTATTGAGACATATAAGATGATTAGAGGTTTAGACAGGGTAGATAGTGATAGCCTTTTTCCTAGGATGGAGAAAGCTAGCATGAGGGGGCACGACTTTAAATTAAGGGGGGGTAGTTATAGGACTGATGTCAGGGGTAAGTTCTTTACCCAGAGGGTGGTGAAGGACTGGAATGCCCTGCCAGCTGCAGTTGTAAATGCGCCTAGTTTGGGGGCGTTTAAGAGATCTGTGGATAGGTTTATGGACGAAAAGGGATTGGTTTAGGCTAGTGGGTCATTGTTTTGTAACTGGTCGGCGCAACATCGTGGGCCGAAGGGCCTGTTCTGCCCTGTAATGTTCTATGTTCTATGTTCTATATCCCTTTGAGTGGGCAAGGGTCTGGCAAATGGAGTACAATGGACTAATATTTAAATGGTAAAAAATTGCAGCATGCTGCTGTGCAGAGGGATCTGGGTGTCCTTGTGCAGGAATCTCAAGAAGTTGGTTTGCAGGTGCAGGAGATAATTAAGGCGGCAAATGGAATTTTGTCCTTCATGCTAGAGGGATGGAGTTTAAAAACAGTGAGGTTATGTTGCAGCTGTATAAGGTGCTGGTGAGGCCACACCTGGAGTTACTGTGTACAGTTTTGGTCTCCTTACTTGAGAAAGGATATACTGGCATTGGAGGGGGTGCAGAGGAGATTCACTCGGTTGATTCCAAAGTTGAGAGTTGGCTTATGAGGAGAGACTGAGTAGACTGGGGCTATACTCATTGGAATTCAGAAGAATGAGGGGAGATCTTATAGAAACATAAAAGATTATGAAGGGAATAAAGAAGATAGAAGTTGTTTCCACTGACAGGTGAAACTAGAACTAGGGGGCATAGCCTCAGCATAAGGGGAAAACAGATTTAGGGCTGAGTTGAGGAGGGACTTCTTCACACAAAGGGTTGTGAATCCGTGGAATTCCTTACCCAGTGAAACAGACCTCATTGAATGTTTTTACGGCAAGGACAGATGAACTTTTGAACAGTAAGGGAATTAAGGGTGAGCAGGCGGGTAATTGGAGCTGACTCCACAAAAAAATCAACCACGATCTTATTGAATGGTGGAGCAGGCTCGAGGGGCTGAACAGCCTACTCCTGCTCCTAGTTCTTATGTTCTTACGTTACGGGGATAGGGCAGAGGGGTGGGCCTGGGTAACTGGCCGCTTTTGGGGAATCTGTGCAGAATCGATGGCCTCTTTCTGCACTGTAGATGCTATGGTTCTCACACCCTATCCCACAATCAGCAAGGTCTGTACCTGTCACCTCACCAACCTCTGCACTCAATCTCTCATACTCCGTCATTTCCATCACCCTCAGTGTGATTCCAGCAGCAAAGGCTGCATAGAAAACTATTTTCTATGTTCCTATGTAATTCTACCATCATCTCCCATCACTTCCAGTGATTCCAGACTGACTGTTGGTTCTACATCACCCTGGACTATTTCCCAACACCCTCTCCACTATCCACAGCACTCTTGCATCAAGCACAGGAGATTCAACATCCTCCCTTCCCATTGCCCAGGGTTCCAAATGCTGCTTCCAATGAAATAATGTTCCCCTCTACGTTGGCGAGACTGAGTATAGACTGGATACTGCCCTCAGTTCAATCCACAAGCTTCTGGTCATTTTCCATTTGAATTCTCTGTCCCATTCCCATTCTGACCTCTCTGCTTTTGGATTCCTACACTGTTTCAATGAAGTTTAACCAAGAACAGCACCTCATCACTTGATCATTTCAGGCTCAATGCCGAATCCAACCATTTTGGATCATAACCACCATTTATCCAGACAGCACTTAGAATCAGAGAATCATACAGTGCAGAAGAAGGCCATTTGGCTCACTGAGTCTGCACCGACCACTATCTCATAACCTGTCCCCATAACCTCAGGCATTTACACTAGTTAGGCCCGGGGGGGGGGGGGGGGGCAGAGCGTGCAAACTCCACACAGACAGCGACCCAAGCTGGGAACCGAACCTGAGTTCCTGGCATTGGGGCAGTAGTGCTAAGCACTGTGTCACCGTTGTTAGTGACAATCACAGTATTCCTGTTTATACCTCCTCCAGACGCAGCTTTTGTTTCTTCACTTATCCCATTACTATCCTCCATTCTGTCATTTAATCTCTCCCAGCTTATTCACACACCTTCCCTTTAGCCTCTTCTACCCTGCAACCACCTCCCCCCACCCCAACCCCTGCCTCCTCCCCAATCCTTCCACTGCCTCTGTTCTTGGTCAAACTATGTTTCATTTCTAACCTTTTCCAGGCCTGATGATCTGAAACCTCAGCACTATTTCTCTCCATAGGTGTTGCTGACTTGCTGAATATTGATGTGGGTATGCCGGCGTTGGACTGGCGTAAACACAGTAAAAAGTCTGACAACACCAGGTTTTAGTCCAACCGATTTATTTGATAATATTCTCACAAGCTTTCGAGGGTGCTGCCTCTTTGTCAAGTGAACTCTCCATTCACTTGACAAAGAGGCAGCACCCTCGAAAGCTTGTGAGAATATTATCAAATAAATCGGTTGGACTAAAACCTGGTGTTGTCAGACTTTTTACCTTGCTGAATATTTCCAGAATTTTCTGTTCTTGTGACAGAATACAGACCGTGAGTTGACCATTGCTGTCAGTGAGATCAGCAATGTGTCTGTCGGCTTCTGTACCTCACTGCATACCTCCCATGTCCAGCCACAGTTCTCTCTCTCAAAAAGAGTCAGCAGCAAGTGACGTCCTGCGCTCAACAAAGCAGCAGTGCAGAGCTCCAGCCCGGACAAAGGTCTGAATTTGATCAGCTCCATATGGCTTCTTCTCTCAGACAGGTATATCTCCAGCTGGAATTCCCCCACCATGTTAGAGACAGGGATCTATCCACCTGCTGTTTTCAAGAAAGCTCTGATCACACTAATGCATCGAACAGTCACAGACTCAGGTCATTACTGGTCAATGCCTGCCCATGGGATTAGATGCTGCTACCTTTGTCCAGTTTACCCATTCCAGAGTTCTCATCAGGTGCTATACCCAAGGTGCTGTATCACTCCCACAACATTCACTCATTATCAGCGACACCCTCCCTGACATACAGGCCAGTTTGTACTGCATCAAATTGCCTTTCCATATTCTCCATCTATATATAGAACCCTACAGTGCAGAAACAGGCCCTTCGGCCCATCGAGTCTGCACCGAACACAATCCCACCCAGACCCTATCCCCATATCCCTACACATTTTACCTGCTATTCCCTCTAACCTACACATCCCAGGACACTAAGGGGCAATTTTAGCATAGCCAATGAACCTAACCCGCACATCTTTGGACTGTGGGAGGAAACCGGAGCACCCGGAGAAAACCCACGCAGACACGAGGAGAATGTGCAATCTCCACACAGGCAGTGACCCGAGCCGGGAATCGAACCCAGGACCCTGGGGCTGTGAAGCAGCAGTGCTAACCACTGTGCTACCGTGCCGCCCAAGGTAAAGGACTGTCAAGGTAAGATAAAGTAAAAAGTCTGACAACACCAGGTTTTAGTCCAACCAATTTATTTGATAATATTCAAATAAATCGGTTGGACTAAAACCTGGTGTTGTCAGACTTTTTACTGTGTTTACGCCAGTCCAACGCCGGCATACCCACATCAAGGTAAGATAAAGGACAGGGATGCCTTCCTGTTGGCCCTGACAACAGCGCCTGTCGCAGCAAGCGGAGGTCACACACTGATATCCACGGAGAACAGGCCGTGGAGCTGAAGACGAAGTGTCACTGCACATTGCTGTTCCCCTCACCTACCGCACTCCCCTCATCATTTCCAAAACTCAGCAGCAGTTTTTCCACTGTTAGACAGGTCTAACAATGCAGACATTGTTTGTGACTGCATCAGGACATCGCCACAAAAAAAAAACACACGCCTCACTGCCTCAGGTGATCAGTACCTCGTCTCACACTGTCCTGGGATAATCACCACTCCCAAACTATCTCACTTCCACCAGAGTCCGTCCCCCTGTTCCCCCCCCTCCCCCCAATGCACCACACACACATACACACACATGTACATCCAAGGAAACCACTAGGTTTGCCATATACATCACCCTCCCTTCATGCCTCACCCTTCAGTCCCCATCCAACCTGGCACTATCCCCCTGGCACAATGACAGTTCCAACCTCACACAGACAGGATGCCAGAGGGCAGTTCCATGGCACAGCCATGACCCTAATCACCCAGAGGCTACAAAAGCTCACAACACTCCCACCAATCCTGAACTCTGAAACAGCACCCCACACTCTCCCACAGCCCACCCCGCATTTGCCACACTCACCAAAAGCCCCCCACATCTGCCTAACATTCTCCCACATCTCCCCCACTCTCTCCAATAACCCTCCCCCCCCCCACGCTCTCCAATAACCTCCCCCCCCCCACGCTCTCCAATAACCTCCCCCCCCCACGCTCTCCAATAACCCCCCCCCCACGCTCTCCAATAACCCCCCCCCACACGCTCTCCAATAACCTCCCCCCCCCCACGCTCTCCAATAACCTCCCCCCCCCACGCTCTCCAATAACCCCCCCCCACGCTCTCCAATAACCCCCCCCCCACGCTCTCCAATAACCCCCCCCCCCACACGCTCTCCAATAACCTCCCCCCCCCACGCTCTCCAATAACCCCCCCCCCCCACGCTCTCCAATAACCCCTCCCCCCCACGCTCTCCAATAACCCCCCCCCCACGCTCTCCAATAACCCCCCCCCCACGCTCTCCAATAACCCCCCCCCCCACACGCTCTCCAATAACCTCCCCCCCCACGCTCTCCAATAACCCCCCCCCACACGCTCTCCAATAACCTCCCCCCCCACGCTCTCCAATAACCCCCCCCCCCACGCTCTCCAATAACCCCCCCCCCCCACGCTCTCCAATAACCTCCCCCCCACGCTCTCCAATAACCTCCCCCCCCACGCTCCCCAATAACCTCCCCCCCCACGCTCTCCAATAACCTCCCCCCCCCACGCTCTCCAATAACCTCCCCCCCCACGCTCCCCAATAACCTCCCCCCCCCCACGCTCTCCAATAACCTCCCCCCACGCTCTCCAATAACCTCCCCCCCCCACGCTCTCCAATAACCTCCCCCCCCCCACGATCTCCAATAACCTCCCCCCCCACGCTCTCCAATAACCTCCCCCCCCCCCACGCTCTCCAATAACCTCCCCCCACGCTCTCCAATAACCTCCCCCCCCCACGCTCTCCAATAACCTCCACCCCCCACGCTCCCCAATAACCTCCCCCCCCCACGCTCCCCAATAACCTCCCCCCCCCCACGATCTCCAATAACCTCCCCCCCCACGCTCTCCAATAACCTCCCCCCCCACGCTCCCCAATAACCTCCCCCCCCACGCTCTCCAATAACCTCCCCCCCCCACGCTCTCCAATAACCTCCCCCCCCACCCCCCCACGCTCTCCAATAACCTCCCCCCCCCCACGCTCTCCAATAACCTCCCCCCCCACGCTCTCCAATAACCCCCCCCCACGCTCTCCAATAACCTCCCCCCCCCACGCTCTCCAATAACCTCCCCCCCCCCCACGCTCTCCAATAACCTCCCCCCCCCACGCTCTCCAATAACCTCCCCCCCCCCCACGCTCTCCAATAACCTCCCCCCCCCACGCTCTCCAATAACCCCCCCCCCACGCTCTCCAATAACCCCCCCCCCCACGCTCTCCAATAACCCCCCCCCCACACGCTCTCCAATAACCCCCCCCCCACGCTCTCCAATAACCCCCCCCCCACGCTCTCCAATAACCTCCCCCCCCCCCACGCTCTCCAATAACCTCCCCCCCCCACGCTCCCCAATAACCTCCCCCCCCCCCACGCTCTCCAATAACCCCCCCCCCACGCTCTCCAATAACCTCCCCCCCCCACGCTCTCCAATACCCTCCCCCCACGCTCTCCAATAACCCCCCCCCCACGCTCTCCAATAACCCCCCCCCCACGCTCTCCAATAACCTCCCCCCCCCCACGCTCTCCAATAACCTCCCCCCCCACGCTCTCCAATACCCTCCCCCCCCACACGCTCTCCAATAACCTCCCCCCCCACGCTCTCCAATAACCTCCCCCCCCCCCACGCTCTCCAATAACCTCCCCCCCCACGCTCTCCAATAACCTCCCCCCCCCCACGCTCTCCAATAACCCCCCCCCACGCTCTCCAATAACCTCCCCCCCCCCACGCTCTCCAATAACCCCCCCCCCCACGCTCTCCAATAACCTCCCCCCCCCACGCTCTCCAATAACCCCCCCCCCCACGCTCTCCAATAACCCCCCCCCCACGCTCTCCAATAACCTCCCCCCCCCCACGCTCTCCAATAACCCCCCCCCCCCACGCTCTCCAATAACCTCCCCCCCCCCCCACGCTCTCCAATAACCTCCCCCCCCCACGCTCTCCAATAACCCCCCCCCCACGCTCTCCAATAACCCCCCCCCACGCTCTCCAATAACCTCCCCCCCCCCACGCTCTCCAATAACCCCCCCCCCCACGCTCTCCAATAACCCCCCCCCACGCTCTCCAATAACCTCCCCCCCCCACGCTCTCCAATAACCCCCCCCCACGCTCTCCAATAACCCCCCCCCCACGCTCTCCAATAACCCCCCCCCACGCTCTCCAATAACCTCCCCCCCCCACGCTCTCCAATAACCTCCCCCCCCCCCACGCTCTCCAATAACCCCCCCCCCACGCTCTCCAATAACCCCCCCCCACGCTCTCCAATAACCTCCCCCCCCCACGCTCTCCAATAACCTCCCCCCCCCCCACGCTCTCCAATAACCCCCCCCCCACGCTCTCCAATAACCCCCCCCCCACGCTCTCCAATAACCTCCCCCCCCCCACGCTCTCCAATAACCTCCCCCCCCACGCTCTCCAATAACCTCCCCCCCCTCACGCTCTCCAATAACCCCCCCCCCCACGCTCTCCAATAACCTCCCCCCCCCACGCTCTCCAATAACCTCCCCCCCCCACGCTCTCCAATAACCTCCCCCCCCCACGCTCTCCAATAACCTCCCCCCCCCACGCTCTCCAATAACCCCCCCCCCACGCTCTCCAATAACCTCCCCCCCCCACGCTCTCCAATAACCCCCCCCCCCACGCTCTCCAATAACCCCCCCCCCCACGCTCTCCAATAACCCCCCCCCCCCACGCTCTCCAATAACCCCCCCCCCCACGCTCTCCAATAACCTCCCCCCCCACTCTCTCCAATAACCTCCCCCCCCCACGCTCTCCAATAACCTCCCCCCCCTCACGCTCTCCAATAACCCCCCCCCCCACGCTCTCCAATAACCCCCCCCCCACACGCTCTCCAATAACCTCCCCCCCCCCACGCTCTCCAATAACCCCCCCCCACGCTCTCCAATAACCTCCCCCCCCCACGCTCTCCAATAACCTCCCCCCCCCCCCACGCTCTCCAATAACCTCCCCCCCACGCTCTCCAATAATCTCCCCCCCCCACGCTCTCCAATAACCTCCCCCCCCCCACGCTCTCCAATAACCCCCCCCCCCACGCTCTCCAATAACCTCCCCCCCCACGCTCTCCAATAACCCCCCCCCCACGCTCTCCAATAACCCCCCCCCACGCTCTCCAATAACCTCCCCCCCCCACGCTCTCCAATAACCCCCCCCCCCACGCTCTCCAATAACCTCCCCCCCCCACGCTCTCCAATAACCCCCCCCCCACGCTCTCCAATAACCTCCCCCCCCCACGCTCTCCAATAACCTCCCCCCCCCACGCTCTCCAATAACCCCCCCCCCCACGCTCTCCAATAACCTCCCCCCCCCACGCTCTCCAATAACCCCCCCCCCACGCTCTCCAATAACCTCCCCCCCCCACGCTCTCCAATAACCCCCCCCCCCACGCTCTCCAATAACCCCCCCCCCCACGCTCTCCAATAACCTCCCCCCCCCACGCTCTCCAATAACCTCCCCCCCCACGCTCTCCAATAACCCCCCCCCACGCTCTCCAATAACCTCCCCCCCCCACGCTCTCCAATAACCTCCCCCCCCCACGCTCTCCAATAATCTCCCCCCCCCACGCTCTCCAATAACCCCCCCCCCCACGCTCTCCAATAACCTCCCCCCCCCCACGCTCTCCAATAACCTCCCCCCCCCACGCTCTCCAATAATCTCCCCCCCCCACGCTCTCCAATAACCCCCCCCCCCCACGCTCTCCAATAACCACCCCCCCCCCACGCTCTCCAATAACCTCCCCCCCCCACGCTCTCCAATAACCTCCCCCCCCCACGCTCTCCAATAATCTCCCCCCCCCACGCTCTCCAATAACCCCCCCCCACGCTCTCCAATAATCTCCCCCCCCCACGCTCTCCAATAACCTCCCCCCCCCCACGCTCTCCAATAACCTCCCCCCCCCCACGCTCTCCAATAACCCCCCCCCCACGCTCTCCAATAACCTCCCCCCCCACGCTCTCCAATAACCTCCCCCCCCCCACGCTCTCCAATAACCTCCCCCCCCCACGCTCTCCAATAACCTCCCCCCCCCACGCTCTCCAATAATCTCCCCCCCCCCACGCTCTCCAATAACCCCCCCCCCCACGCTCTCCAATAACCTCCCCCCTCCCACGCTCTCCAATAACCCCCCCCCCCACGCTCTCCAATAACCTCCCCCCCCCCACGCTCTCCAATAACCCCCCCCCCACGCTCTCCAATAACCCCCCCCCACGCTCTCCAATAACCTCCCCCCCCCACGCTCTCCAATAACCCCCCCCCCCCACGCTCTCCAATAACCTCCCCCCCCCCACGCTCTCCAATAACCCCCCCCCCACGCTCTCCAATAACCTCCACCCCCCACGCTCTCCAATAACCCCCCCCCACGCTCTCCAATAACCCCCCCCCCACGCTCTCCAATAACCTCCACCCCCCACGCTCTCCAATAACCCCCCCCCCACGCTCTCCAATAACCTCCCCCCCCCCACGCTCTCCAATAACCCCCCCCCCACGCTCTCCAATAACCTCCCCCCCCCCACGCTCTCCAATAACCTCCCCCCCCCCACGCTCTCCAATAACCTCCCCCCCCCCACGCTCTCCAATAACCCCCCCCCCACGCTCTCCAATAACCTCCCCCCCCCACGCTCTCCAATAACCCCCCCCCCACGCTCTCCAATAACCTCCCCCCCCCCACGCTCTCCAATAACCCCCCCCCCCCACGCTCTCCAATACTCCCCCCACACACTCTAAAATACACAACACAGCCCCTGGGCAGCGACAGGGTGACAGCAGAACCCCTGATATCAGTATTGCTTCTGGCAGCTTGTTGAGCTGTGGCTGTAGAGGAAATCTCTCATAATCACTGAGCTTTTCTTGTGGGCTGATGTCTGGGGCGTAGACACCAAATACCACAACATATGTTAATTAGTCTGAAGTTTATCAGGATGCAGGATCTTTCCCTGGAGTGGTCAATGTTAGGATTCTCTCCTGTTTTAGAATTTTCGCCTGTTTCTTTCTCAAAATAAAAAGGAAATTGAAATATTGCCAAAGTCACAGAATAAACTCAGAGAGACTGGATCTCTGTTCTCTGGGAGAGAGAAGATTGTGGTGTGACCTGATTGTGCTCTGTAACACTGTGAAGGAGTTTGGTATGATGGACATAGAGAGAATATTTCCATATTGGGAAAGTTCAAACTAAGGATCAGAAATACAAGATTGTCACTAATAAATCCAATAGGGAATTCAGGAGAAACTTCTTTACTCACAGAGGGGTGAAAATTCCACTAATAAACGTGAGAGTTTAAGGGGAAGTTGGGGAAGTACATGAAGGAGGAAGGAACAGAATTTCCTAACAGGTCTGGGTAAAGAGAAATAGAAGGAGGTTTGTGTGCAGCCCAAGTACCAACAGAGATCAGTCGGGCTGAGTAGCCTATTTACCTGCTGGAGACTCAATGAAGGGCCAGCTCCAAAATATCCAGGGAGAGAGATGGTCTGGAGTTCAGTCATGGGTGAAGATGGATTGTTGAAATCTGCTTGGGAGCAGTGTTCCACTCTGCGTGCTGATGTGTCATTTATCTGCACATGACTATTGTCCACTGGGTTCAGGACATTTCCTTCAAATGGAAGGAAACATTAAAGCAGGCCATCTAGGAACCAACAAGGTGAACCTTCCCTGAACCCCAAGAGATGATCCAAACAGACAGAGGCTCACTCCCTCCCTCCTGCTGCTTCATTGGGCAATGTGACCTCTTAGCCTCAGAACTAGTTTGCTTTTGGAGAGAGGAGTGAGCAGAATGGCTGGGGTGGGAGTGTGTGTGAATGACTGGGGTGGAGGGGGTGTGTGTGTGAATGACTGGGGTGGAGGGGGTGTGTGTGTAAATGACTGGGGTGGAGGGGGTGTGTGTGTGAATGACTGGGGTGGAGGGGGTGTGTGTGTGAATGACTGGGGTGGAGGGGGTGTGTGTGTGAATGACTGGGGTGGGGGGGGTGGGTGTGCGAATGACTGAGGTGGGGGGGGGGTGTGTGTGAATGACTGGGGTGGAGGGGGTGTGTGTGTGAATGACTGGGGTGGAGGGGGTGTGTGTGTGAATGACTGAGGTGGGGGGGTGTGTGTGTGAATGACGGGCGGGTGGGGGGTGGATGTGCGAATGACTGGGGTGGGGGTGGTGGGTGTGCGAATGACTGGGGTGGGGGGGGAGTGAGAGACAGGTTTCACCATGACAGCACCTCGCAGTATCTCTTATACATTCAAATTCAGAACAGACTCTTTCGAGGACTAACAGTGTGGGAATACACAGCTGCTTTCACACTAAGGTGTGTATGGAGACTGTAATATAAGCACAACATCTGGGGTGTTACTAGCAGCCTTATCAAACATGGAAGGAGAATGATTTTCCAGGGTTCATCCTCCTGCTTACTATCCAGTGACTGCTATGTAGAAGTCAAGACTGGCTCCCATCCCACCCCAATCTCTTGCCGCAATCCACTTCCAGTCTGAAAGATAAAGAATGGTACCAGGGAGCTGGCAACATCTGTGAAACAGTGCACTCAGCATATTGAGAACAGGAGGAAGGTGGTTGGAGAAATTGAATGACAGGAAATGCTGGACATGTCTGCAGCATTGCTTTCAAAACAGAATCTCCACTGCCCATAGTAACTGCGCCTAGCCTCTGGCACAGAGCAAAGACTGGGGAATGGGGCGACTCCATGAGAGCAAGCGGCAGCTGATCAACAATGTAGCCCAATCCATCACACAAACCAGCCTCCCATCCAATGACTCTGTCTACACTTCCCGCTGCCTCGGAAAAACAGCCAGCGTAATTAAGGACCCCATTCTCTCTTCCGCCTTCTTCTGTCGGGAAAAGGATACAAAAGTCTGAGGTCACGGACCAACCGACTCAAGAGCAGCTTCTTCCCTGCTGCTGTCAGACTTTTGAATGGACCTACCTCGCATTAAGCTGATCTTTCTCTATTGGCATCTCATACTTCACATCTCGACATGCTGTCCCGGCCTGCACCCAAAACAGTGACTCCCTCCTGTGTCTGTTCCACCTCTAACATGAGCAGGGTGAGCAGATCAGTGCTTGGACGGGCAAAACAGTAGGTTTTGTTAAAGAGCTGCTGAAAGGAATCGGCACTCCATGCGAGTAAATGATCTGTACTGACTCCTGATGCTCTGCTGAGTGTTAAGAATTGCACAGTCAGCAGCAGTTACATTCAACACATGCTCTGCTTTCTGACACCAATTTGCTGGCCGCACCATTGTGCATCACTCCCGCAGTGCATACAGGATACCCAAAGGCTTACCATCATCTTTGCCATTATCTTTTCCTTTGTCTCTTTTGTCTTTCTTTGATTTTTTCCCCACCGCCTCCTCTCCAGCTGAACTATTGGTAACTGGTGTTGTGGGGAGGTTTGAGGCTCCTGGTACTTGGTTGGTTCCTCCAGGGAGGTGGTACACGGGAGGGGTAAGCACAGTGTTGGTGGGTCCTGCAAGCTCAGTCCCATCCGATAAGTTCTGGTGCTGCAATAGTCTCTTTAATAGGAACCTAAGGTGCGTTCAAAGAGAGATGGACAACATCTGTTTTATGCATCAGCAATTGAACCAGATAAATGAGTTTGTAAAATGGAGGGGGAAAAAAATGGAAAATTACAAATGCTGCTTATTTGAAAAGTCTAATCTTTTAATCAGAATTACAGCTCCCTGTGTGAGTATTCAAAATCAGATTTTACAGCTTTTTGACAGTTAATATTTTGATATTTGGTTTTTAATAATTTAATTAGTTTTATCATAGAATCATTTGGTGTACTGTGCGCAGTTCTGGTCGCCTCACTATAGGAAGGACGTAGAAGCTATTGAAAGGGTGCAGAGGAGATTTACAAGGATGTTGCCTGGACTGGGAGGCATGCCTTATGAAGATAGGTTGAGGGAGCTGGGACTCTTTTCCCTAGAGAGGCGAAGGTTGAGAGGCGACCTGATAGAAGTTTATAAAATGTTGAGAGGAATAGATAGGGTGGACTCTCAGAGGCTATTTCCCCGGGTTGAAATGGTCGCTAGGAGAGGACACAGATTTAAGGTGCGGGGAGGGAAGTACAGAGGTGATGTTAGGGGTAAGTTTTTCACTCAGAGGGTGGTGAGTGAATGGAATCGGCTGCCGTCATCGGTGGTGGAGGCGAACTCGCTGGGGTCTTTTAAGACTTCTGGATGAGTATATGGGGTTTAATGGGATTGGGGGTTATAGATAGGTCTATAGATTGGTGGGGTTGATGTGATCGGTGCAACTCGAGGGCCGAAGGGCCTGTTTGTGCTGTAATGTTCTATGTTCTAATCCCTACAGTACAAGAGGAGACCATTCGGCCCATTGAGTCTGTACCAACCATAGTCTCACCCAAGCCCTATTTCTTCAACCGCACATATTTACCCTACAAACTCCCTGACACAATTTAGCATGGTCAATCAACCTAACCTGCACATCTTTGGACTGTGGGAGGAAACTGGAGCACCCAGAGGAAACCCATGCAGACACGGGGAGAACATGCAAATTCACAGTGACTAATTCAACCTGGGTCCCTGGCGCTGTGAGGCAGCAGTGCTAACCACTGTGCTGCCCCTATATAGTTTCTCGTATGAATACTCTTGAATGAATTAATAAATGCAACTTTTTAAAACAATTTAACAGCTTAAAAACACAATGTACTTTAACATTTCAAACAAAAACCTCCAATAATTAAGGTGCATTTTTGGCTCAGTACTGCACCTAATAAGTTTTACCAAATGTGTCCACACAACATACCGTGAGTCAGCTGCTAGAGAAGGCAGCTAAAATATAAAGCATAAATATCAGATGAAAATATTTCTTACCGTCTTTCCTCTTTAGTCCTGATGAATTTCTGCTCGATGTAAGCAATTTCATCACAAAGGGCTGCGTTCTCCTGAAATATACAGTCACTAGACGCATCAGGAGGCTGAAAGGTTGGTCACCTTGTTCCTTACTGAACTCAGCAATATGCTTTCCGTACTCTCTCACAGGACGTTTGCCACTTACGACAACATAGTCCACAAGCTAAAAAGCTCGCTGGAAGCTCAGCTCAATAACAATCACAACTGGGGCTTTTGCAGTTAACCAGTTCTCAAATGCAGTGTCACCAGTCCGTTCTATAGGTAGGCCTGCTATTTAAGTGCATGAATTCTGCACAATATCTCAGTACACAAGAGTAAACATTGAGAATCTTGACCCTGTGTTCCTAAAATATGCTGAGTACGGTGAATAAGCCTCCTCTTTGCACAAGGAGATTGGATGTACACACTTACTTGATCAGCAATCAATTTATTAATTTACAGAAACTCAATGAATGAGCAGTACAATGTATATTATCTTCATATAAGAGAGACTAATAAGAACTGCACACCCTTGCTTCAATACCATCTCAAGGGCAACATGACAGCTCAGAGACTATCTCTGTTGCTGTGCGGACACATGGATTTGGGCCTGTGTCTGTGGGAGTTTGCGCGTTCTCCCCGTGGTTGCGTGGGTTTCCTCCGGGTGCTCCGGTTTCCTCCCACATCCCAAAGATGTGCTTTTAGGCTGATTGATTGGGTAACAAATTGTCCCTATATTGAACCTCCCTGATCTTCGCACATTAGGCGTAGACTAAAATCATGAATAGGTCACTGAGACAATGGGACGGTAGCGCGGACTCGTTGGGCCGAAGGGCCTGTTTCCCGTGCTGTGTTGTTCTTTGTTCTTTGTAATAAGAGCACAACTCTAAATTAACTCTGCTCAAAATTAGTGCAAATACTCACAAAAATCATGGCTTTTATAGTTTTCCGCAGTCTGAGGTACTTTATCCGATACTTCTCGTTCAGGGTCTTCTTTAAAACCTTCTTCAGTTTGGGTTTTGACTCCTGGAATATGGAGGGGGAAGGGAAGTTGGAGAGGTGATCCATTAACTGAGGGTTAGGATACTCAGGCGGGTGACTGACTGGTACCAGGAAAGGCTGAGTGGGGTAGCTCTGCAGAAGCTGCTGACGTTCCTTCTCCGTCTGGAAGGCAAAAATAAACCATTTTAGAAGAAATAGCTTTTCTTGCCCCTCCGCCCCATCTCTTTCACTGCAAAACGGTTAAGTTTTCTGTGGCTACACTCCTGCAAGTTACCTCAAGATGTTTTACTATGTTAAAGGTACTATATAAACTCAACTTGTTGCTGTTCGTAAGGGTGTACTAGTTTGCAGGTCAATATTTTTGACAGTGCTAATTAAAAAAAAAGCTATCTAAAGTATAAGCAGTGGGTCTAAATATAAGGATTTGAAGTCAGCACTGGCTTGACGGGCTGAAGGGCCTGTTCCTGTGCTGTATTGTTCTTTTATCTTCAAAAGTCAGATCAGATATCTTGTCTCCCCCCCCCCCCCATCTCCAAAATTGGTGACTGAACGTCAGGCACTCGTATCTCCAGCTCTCCAGGTGTCATACCCAATTGACAGTATATTGCATGTGTGTAACATAGAACATAGAACATAGAACATTACAGCGCAGAACAGGCCCTTCGGCCCACGATGTTGCGCCAACCAGTTACAAAACAATGACCCACTAGCCTAAACCAATCCCTTTTCATCCATAAACCTATCCACAGATCTCTTAAACGCCCCCAAACTAGGTGCATTTACAACTGCAGCTGGCAGGGCATTCCATTCCCTCACCACCCTCTGGGTAAAGAACCTACCCCTGACATCAGTCCTATAACTACCCCCCCTTAATTTAAAGTCGTGCCCCCTCGTGCTAGCTTTCTCCATCCTAGGAAAAAGGCTATCACTATCTACCCTGTCTAAACCTCTAATCATCTTATATGTTTCAATGAGATCCCCTCTTAGCCGCCTTCTTTCCAGCAAAAACAACCCCAAATCTCTCAGTCTCTCCTCATAGGATCTCCCCTCCATACCAGGCAACATCCTAGTAAACCTCCTCTTCACCCTCTCCAAAGCCTCTACATCCTTCCTGTAATGTGGGGACCAGAACTGCACACAAAATTCCAAGTGTGGCCGCACCAGAGTTGTGTACAGGCTGCTTAATGATGGAGTGTGCAAGCCACATTTATCACCCTTTGTCAGTACTGTCAAATCTTCCAGCAATTGCTTGATTTTTGAGAAATCTTATTTGAGGTAGACTGGGCAATGCTAAATTGCCTCTTAGTGTCCCAGTGGTCGCAGGACTGCCACTCAGGGTAGGGGATCCTGGCACCTTCTTTGTCCTCAGCTGACCCCTCTGCAATCAGGACCTAACCCAATGCCAGCTGCAAGTCTCTGCTTGCAGACCTGATGAATTTTGATGGACAGTGATTGCAGTATTCCCAGATTTACTGCAGACATGTATCACACACAACAAAGTTAATCTCTTATAGAACCAGAGAATTCCTACAGTGCAGAAAGACATTCGGCCCATCGAGTCTGCACGGGCTTTCCGAAAGAGCATTCCACCTAAGTCTTCTCCCCTGCCATATCCATATAACCTCGTGCATTTACAATGGCCAACCCACCTAACCTACACCTCTTTGGGCAACAAGGGACAACTCAGCACAGCCAATCTACCTAACCTACACATCTTTGAGATGTGGGAGGAACACAGTAAGAAGTCTCACAACACCAGGTTAAAGTCCAACAGGTTTATTTGATAGCACAAGCCATTTGCCTTTGGAGTGGTGCCCCCTCACCAGTCAAGCAGGAGCAACGCTCCGAAGACTAGTGGCTTGTGCTACCAAATAAACCTGTTGGACTTTAACTTGGTACTGTGAGACTTCTTATTGTGTTTATCCCAGTTCAACCTGACATCACCACATCATGTGGGTGGAAACCAGAGCACCCGGGGAACCCCATGCCGACACGGGGAGAATGTGCAGTCTCCACACAGACAGTTACCCAAGACTGAATTGAACCTGGTCCCTGGTGCTGTGAGGTAGATACTGGTCACTCACAGAAAGCCATCTCTTTCTGGTATCCTCTCTCTTCGCCTTTCCCAGTCTTTGTTTTATTTATGCCACACACTCAGATTCTGCTCCAAGGTTTATAGGATGCATGATGATCAAATATAATCAGCTGGGGGAGAAAGTGGGTTTTGGTAGGAAGGAAGATGCAGGACGGAATGGTTTATGGGTGGCTAGTTTCTAGAGTGACCAAGGAGTAGGATTTCTTATTGGGTGGAGCGTGAAGCCTAGGGGACACTGTTGGGTGCTGAAGGATGGTGCCAGACTATATCAGGAAGGGTCAAGGAGGAAGCTGAAAAGACTCAGGAAGTTAGGAATATGGAAGGTCTTACGGGATACTGGAAGATTGAGGGCACTGGGAAAACTGGAATTTAGTGAAATAGAGTGGCCTGGAGTGTGGAAGCATGGTGACACATTGGCAGCAGGGGAGCACATTGGTTAGCACAGCTCCCTCACAGTGCCAGGGACCGGGGTTCAATTCCCGGTTTGGGTCACTGTCTGTGTGGAGTTTGCTCATTTTCCTCGTGTCTGTGGGGGTTTCCTCCATGTTCCGGTTTCTTTCCACAGTCCAAAGATGTGCATATTAGGCAGAGTGGCCATGCTAAATTGCCCCCTTAGTGTCCCAAGATGTGTAGGTTAAGTGGATTAGCCATGGGAAACGTATGTGGTTACAGGGATAGGGGACTGGGTAAGATTGACTGAGAATCGGTGCAGACTGAGTGGGTTGAACAGCCTCCTTCTGCACTGTAGGGAATCTATGAAGTACTCGGAACAGAGCCACATCCTGAACAGAAAATTGCCCAATCTACCTCAGCTAAGGATCTCAAAAGCTGAGCAACAGATGAAGATGGCGAGCGGAGTATAATGAAGGAAAATATGAACTCTTTCACTTCGGCATGAAGAATTAAAAAGCAGTATATCATTTTAATGGAGAAAGAATGCAGAACGCTACACTATAGAGGGATCTGGGCATCCTGGTATATGAATCACAAAAAATTAGGGTGGAGGTACAGCAAGTGATAAGGAACACAAATGGAATGTTGGTGTTTATTGCAAGAGGAATCGAGTGTAAAAGTAGGAATACAACTGTGCAGGACCTTAATGAGATCACAACAGGAGTACCCATATACAGTTTTGGTTTCCTTACTTAAGAAAGGATATAATTGCATTAGAAGCATTTCCTAAAAGGTTCACTTGACTGATTCCTAGGATGTAGGGCTTATCTTATCTGGAAAGATTGGATTGGTTGACCATATATCCATTTGAGTTAAGAAGAAGTTTTGTCTTTCAAAGGATCATCAGGGTAGGGTGTTAGCGTGGATAGAGGATTGGTTGTCAAATAGGATAACACCAGGTTTTAGTCCAACCGATTTATTTGATAATATTCTCAAATAAATAAATATTATCAAATAAATCGGTTGGACTAAAACCTGGTGTTGTCAGACTTTTTACTGTGTTTACGCCAGTCCAACGCCGGCATACCCACATCATGTCAAATAGGAGGCAGAGAGTGGGGGTCAATGGGTGCTATTCGGATTGGCGGTTGGTGACTAGTGGGGTGCCCCAGGGGTCGGTGCTGGGGCCTCAGCTATTTACCATTTATATAGATGATCTGGAGGAGGGAACTGAGTGTAGGGTGTCGAAATTTGCTGATGACACCAAGATTGGAGGAAAGGCAAATTGTGCGGAGGGTGTGGAGAGTCTACAGAAGGATCTAGATAGGCTGGACGAATGGGCCAGGAAATGGCAAATGGAATTTAATGTTGGCAAGTGCGAGGTGGTCCACTTTGGTAGGAATAATGGTAGGAAGGATTATCACTTACGTGGCGAAAAACTGCAGCAGGCGACGGTGCAGAGGGACCTTGGGGTCCTTGTGCATGAGTCGCAAAAACCCAGCTTACAGGTGATCAGGAAGGCGAATGGGATGCTGGCCTTCATAGCGAGGGGGATTGAATATAAAAGTAGGGAGGTCTTGCTGCGGCTGTATAGGGCATTGGTGAGGCCGCAGCTGGAGTACTGTGTGCAGTTTTGGGCGCCGTACTTACGCAAGGATATTTTGGCCTTGGAGGGAGTGCAGAGGAGGTTTACTAGGCTGATACCGGAGTTGAGGGGGTTGAGCTATGAGGAGAGGCTGAATAAACTAGGCTTGTACTCGTTAGAGTTTAGAAGAATGAGGGGAGATCTCATTGAGACGTATAAGATGATGAATGGGATGGATAGGATAGAGGTGGAGAGACTCTTCCCGCTCAAAAAAGACAGTAGGACTAGGGGGCACAGCCTCAAGATAAAGGGGAGGTGGTTTAGAACAGAGTTGAGGAGGAACTTCTTCACTCAAAGGGTGGTGAATCTCTGGAATTCTCTGCCCGTTGAAGTGGTGGAGGCTACCTCGCTAAATATTTTTAAGACGCAGGTTGATGGGTTTTTGATAAGAGAGGGGATTAAGGGTTATGGGGAGAGGGCAGGAATGTGGAACTGAGCCACGACAGATCAGCCATGATCTTATTGAATGGCGGGGCAGGCTCGAAGGGCTAGTTGGCCTAGTCCTGCTCCTATTTCTTATGTTCTTAGACTGTGGGATTTCCTACTCAGAGAACAGTGGAGGCCAGGTCACTGAATATATTCAAGGCAGGGTTCAATAGATTGTTGGTCATTAAGGGAGTCAAAAGTTATCAGGGCAGATGGGAAAACAGAGTTGAGGCCACTATCAAATCAGCCATGATCTTATCAAATAACAGAGCAGGCTCAATGGGCCAAATGGCCTGCTCCTAATTGTGATGTGGAGATGCTGGTATTGGACTGGGGTGGACTCACTAAGAAGTCTCACAACACCAGGTTAAAGTCCAACGGGTTTATTTGGAATCACAAGCTTTAGGAGAACTGTTCCTTGGTACTCACCTTAGGAGGAAACAGCACTCTGAAAGCACTCGATTGAACTTTAACCTGGTATTGTGGGACTTCTTACTGTGCCTAGTTATTGTACCCTTATGGGACAATAGTTCCCTAGTGCATTTGCCATGGCAATGCCTTGACCTATCAGAATCAACTTCCCAACTAATAAGCACCCTTTTCCTATGCAGTATAAGCAGATGAAGTTTGATATTTTTGTGTTTATCCTATGAGTTCAAGACAAAAAGCTTGGAAAGCATGTCCCCCCCCCCCCCCAACAAACATGGGAACCTGTTTGTGGGGGAGCCCCTGTAGAAGCGATGGCCCTTGTCCTCATCGGCAGGAATTCCTAATTCTGCTGGAGACTGGAACAAATGGGGCAGCACGGTGGCACAGTGGTTAGCACTGCTACCTCACAGCGCCAAGGGCCAGGGTTCAATCCCAGCCTTGGTTACTGCATGGAGTCTGCACATTGTCCCTGTGTCTACTTGGGATTCCTCGGGTGCTCCGGTTTCTTCCCACAGTCTAAAGATGTGCGGGTTAGGTGGATTGGCCATGCTAAATTGACCCTAGTGTCAGGGGTATTAGCAGGGTAAATAGAAACTGGGGTGGGATTGCGGATAGTACAGGCTCAGTCGGCTGAATGGCCTTCTTCTGTACTGTGGAGATTTTATCATTCTAAAGCTATTGGCGAAGTGCTGATAAATGAGATTAGGTGAAAAGTCAGTTGCTTCTTGTATGTCGGTGAGACTCGATGGGCCAAAGGGCCTTTTCTGCACAATATGATTCTATCTAAATTCTTCTGTATTCATATTTCTACACTTGTCTTCACTCAATTATAACCATCTGAAACAATGAACACTAATAAAAGTCAACTGAATCAGCATTTCTCAAAGTTTTCACAGTGTCAGCAGACAATTCTCATCGCCTTGAACCCTTGTTTTCTCTAAAATAGTCTCGACTGTTCCTGTTTCACTTCTGCACATTGCCTCAAACTTTCTAAAAGGAAAGGAAATGTTTCACAACTCAGGATATTTCAACGTGTTCTTTTTTATTATTCATTCACAAGATTATGGGTATCACTGGCCAGCATTTATTGCCCACCCTCAATTGCCCTTGGGACAGTGGTGGTGAGCTGCCTTCTTGAATCGCTGCTGTCCATGCGCTGTAGGTACACCTATAGTGCTGTTAGGGAGGGAGTTCCAGGATTTTGACCCAGTGACTCTGAAGGAACTTCCAAGGTGATATGTCATTTGGAGGGGAACTTCCAGGTGGTGGCATTCCCAGGTATTTGCTGCCCTTGTCCTTCTAGATAATAGTGGTCATGGGTTTGGAAGGTGCTGTAAGGAACCTTAGTCAGTTCCTGCAAATAATTTGTGAATGGTATACATGGCTGCCACTGTGCATCCATGGTGGAGGGAGTGAATGTTTGTGGAAGGGGTAGCAATCAAGCAGGACTGCTTTGTTCTGGGTGGTGTTGAGTTCCTTGAGTGTTGTTGGAGCTGCACTCACCCAGGCAAGTGGGGAGTATTCTATCACACTTCTGATTTATGCTTTGTAGATGGTGGACAGACTTTGGGAAGTCAGGAGGTGAGTTACTCGTCACAGGATTTCCAGCCTCTGACCTGCTCTTGTAGTCACACTATTTATGTGTCTGGTCCAGTTCAGTTTCTGTCAACAGTAACCCCTACGATGTTGACAGTGGGGGATTCAGCAATGGTGATATCATTGAATGTCAAGGAGAGATGGTTAGATCTTCTCTTGTTGAAGATGGTTATTGGCTGGCACTTGGATGGTACAAATGTTTCTCGCCAGCTCTGGTACACTTACCTGACTAAAGAGCAGCGTTCCGAAAGCTAGTGGCTTTTGCTACTAAATAAACCTGTTGGACTTTAACCTGGTGTTGTGGGATTTCTTTTTAAACCACTGCAGTGCCTGGGGAGTTGGTACACCCACAGTGCTGCTAGGGAGGGAGTGATATATCTTCAAGTCAGAGTGGTGAATGACTTCGCCAAAATATTTAATTCACTTAATCCCTTTGGCTCGTTGAATCTGCACCGAGACATTAGAAACACCTGACCTCCCACCTAATTCTATTTACCAGCACTTAGCACGCAGCTTTGAATGCTATGATGTACCAACTGTTCATTCAGGGTGTGAGGCATCCCGCCTCCCAGGCAAAGCATTCCAGACCGTCACCACCCTCTGGGTAATAAAGCTTATCCTCACATCCCCCATAAACCTCCTGCCCCTCACCTTGAACCTATGTCCCCTCGAGACTGACCCTTCAACTAAATGCAACACTTGCTTCTTTATCCACTCTGTTCATGTCTCATAATCTTGTACACTTCGATCAGGTCGCCCCTCAGTCTTCTCTGCTCCAACAGAAACAACTCAAGCCTATCCAACATCTCTCTTCATAAGTTAAATGTTCCATCCCAAGCAGCATGCTGGCAAATCTCCCCTGCACCTCCTTTAATGCAAACACATCCTTCCGATAATGCGTCAGCCAGAATGGCACACAGTTCTCTAGCTAAAGCCTCACCAAAGGTCTATATAACTCCAACGTGATTGCCCTGCTTTTGTAATCTATGATGTGGGTATGCCGGCGTTGGACTGGCGTGAACACAGTAAAAAGTCTGACAACACCAGGTTTTAGTCCAACCGATTTATTTGATAATATTCTCACAAGCAAGCAAGCTTTCGAGGGGGCTGCCTCTTCGTCAGGTGAATGGTTTTGCCTCTCCAAGTGGAGACAGATTCTCTCCTTCAGAATCTTCTCCAATAGTTTCCCTACCACTGACATGAGACGCACTGGTCTATCTCTACAACCCTTCTTAAATCGCAGAACCATATCACCTGACGAAGAGGCAGCCCCCTCGAAAGCTTGTGAGAATATTATCAAATAAATCGGTTGGACTAAAACCTGGTGTTGTCAGACTTTTTACTTTGTAATCTATGCCTCGATTGTTAAAGGCAACTGTCCCATATGCCTTTTTCACCAGCCGACAAACATAGAACATAGAACATAAACATGTCCTTCTTCCTCCAGCAATCTATGGATAAACACACCAAAGGTCCCTTTGTTCCACAGAATTTCCAAGTGTCCCACCATTCATTGGATATTTTCTTGTCAAATTACTCCTTCCAGAGTAATCTCACGCTTTTCAGGGTTAGATTCCACCTGCCATTTATCTGCCCATTTGACCATTCCGCCTCTATTTTCTTGTAGACTAAGATACTGAGTCTCACTGTTAACCACCCGGCCAATCTTTGTGTCATCCACAAACCTACTGATCCTACCTCCCACATGGTCATCTTTGTCACTTATACAAATGACGGATAATAAAGGGCCCAGCATAGATTCCTCTAGTCCGCCATTGGATGCTGGCTTCCAGTCACTAAAACAACCTTCTGTCATCACCCCTCTGCCTCCTATAACTCAGTCAATTTTTAATCAACCGTGTCAAATTACCCTGTGTCCAATGGCCTTCTCTGTAAATCTCCCATGTGAGAATTTGTCAACGCCTTTGCTGAAATCCATATAAACTACATCAGCTTCATTACCTAGTCATCTCCTCAAAAAATTCAATCAAATTTGTTAGGCATGATCTGCCCCTGACAAAGCCATGCTGATTATCCCTAATAAAGTTTTGCCTCTCCAAGTGGAGACAGATTCTCTCCTTCAGAATCTTCTCCAATAGTTTCCCTACCACTGACATGAGACGCACTGGTCTATCTCTACAACCCTTCTTAAATCGCAGAACCATATTAGCTGTTCTCCAGTCCTCTGGGACTGCCCCATGACTAGAGAGGAATTAAAAATTTGGGTCAGAGTCCTTGCAATCTCTTTCCTTGCCTTCCACAGCAGTGTGGGACACAATTCATCCGGAGCTGGAGATGAGTCACTTTTAAGCCCGCCAATACCTTCGATGCCTTGTCCTTCGAATCTCAACCGGTTGATGAACCTCACAGTCTCTCTCCCTGATTTCCATACCATCTCCCTCATTCCGTTGAGTAAAAATAAATGTGAAGTATTCATTCAACACTCTATCATTGTCTTCTGCCTCCACCCAACACTGCCCCCTTGGTCCACAATGGGTTCTACTCTTTCTCTGGTTATCCTCTTCCCATCGATATACTTAGAGAATATCTTGGGATTTTCAATACATTTATCAGCCTGGGCTTTCCAATATCCCCTCTTTGCTTTCCCAATTGTATTCTTAAGCTGCACCCTGCACTTTCTGTACTTCGCCCCTGCTGATCTGATTCCTCTGTACCTGCTAAAAGCCTCTTTTTCCCTTCTCATTGTATCCTGAATATCTCTGGTCATCCATGGCTTGTTACTCCTTCCCATCATCTTCAAGTTGGGTCTGAACCTTCCCCATTTCCTTTTTAACTACTCCCCACTTCTATAGATTTCCCCACTAGCAGCTGTTCCCAGTTGACCCTTGGCCAGATCCTGCCTTATTTTACTAAAATCCGCTGCCCTCCAATCCAATACTTTTTTTTTTGCAACTTGCCTATTTCTTTGTCCATAACAAGTTTAAATTGTACCATGTTGTGACTGCCATCACTAAAACACTTCCCACCACCACCTCAACCACCTGTTCAGCTTCATTCTCCAGAATTAGGACCTTGTTGGACCCTCTAAATATCGGCTTAAAAAGTTCTCCAGTGCACATTTCAAGAAATCCATTCCATCCCATAATATTATGTCAATGTGAATGGATATTGGGAAAGTTGAAATCACTGACTGTAACTACCCTATTGGAGGGGAACTTGCAAATGGTGATGTTTCAATGCATCAGCTCTTGTCCTTCGAGATGGTAGTGGTTGAGAGTTTGGAAGATGCTACCTAAGGTGTCTTGTTTTGCTCCTGCAGTGCATTTTGTGGATGGTACACACAGCAGCTACTGTGGGTCAGTGGTGGAGGGAGTGGTTGTTTTAGGATGGGGTGCCAATCAAGTGATTGCTTTGTCCTGGATGGTGTCGCGTTTCTTGAGACAGCGCTATGGCAACTTCAAGGTGGGCCAAATGGCTTCCTTCTGTGTTATATCATTCCAAGATTCTGTGAGCAGAAACTAGGGGCTGGATTTTATCCTGAGGCTGGTTCCTGCATCCTAGAGTCCAGCTCCATTTAGTTGGTTTAACCCTCTTTAAATCTTTGGGTGATGAGTATGTGACAGGAATTCCCTCTGTCTCCAAGAGGGCACCCTGCCTCGTAGTGGTGCTGGCCAATCTGAAGCTGGGAGCTCTGCGCACTGATAGAGTGTTTCCAGTATCCACATGCGCTTTGCGCTACTTTTTAAACTCATCCGAGTCCCAGGCCATCTGAACCTTTGGGGAAAGGGGAAGAAATTATCTGCGGCCATTAAAATAATCCGAGTTCACACTTACCAACAGAGCAAAAACCCCATTCCTGTTCTCGAGTCTCTTGAACCGCCTGCTGCCTTTCTGAGTCTGTAATACAGTAAAACAGTGAAACTCAGCTGTGTCACATCCAACACAACACCGTTACCTAAAAACAACAGCTCTTACATCCATTCCTCATCACAATCTCATCACAAAATCAGTTCGTTTAAACCTGGGGTAATTCAACTAGCATCAGAAAACGTCAGAAAGATTTGAGAAGAACCTAGTCAGGGTAGCATTTAAAGAAATATCATCCATTTCATAGTATCCCTACAGTGCTGAGGGAGGCTATCCAGCTCATCGAGTCTGCACCAACTCTTATCCAGGTCCTGTTCCTGTAACGCCCATGTATTTTACCTCACTAATCCCCTAACCTCTATATATATTGGAACACTTAGCATGACCAATTCATCTAACCTGCACACTTTTGGACACAAAGGAGCAATTTAGCATGACCAATCCATCTGACCTGCACATCTTTGGAGTGTGGGAGGAAACCAGAGCACCCAGAGGAAACCCATGCAGACACGGGGAGAATGTACAAACTCCACAGAGACGGTGACCCAAACCTGGAATCGAACCCAGGTCCCCGGAGCTGTGAGATAGCAGTGCTGACCACTGTGCCACCTCTAATTTATACATTGGTGTTCTGCTGGAAGCTTGAGTTGTCTTCCCCAACTCGGAAAAATCAATGTTTTCAAAAGCCAGGGAGAGTTTCATGCAGATGTGGGAACAGATGGATGTGATTGTCTCAATTTAAAATCTGTTGAATTGGTTAATATGCACTTGCTGACATTCAAAGGGTAAATGAGCAAAGTGGCCAGGCAGCAAAAATACACACATCACAAAAAGTACTGACATAGCTTAACAAAAGCATAAAGAGAGCAAACCACTCACTCAGATTCATTGCTAGAGACAGAGAACTGAAAAATAAAGAAATTATGGCAGCTTGTATCAAAGCTTGGGTAGACCATACTTTGCAGCATTGGGTACGTTTCCTGTCACCTCATTATAACAGATAGAGTCAATGTAGACGGGCAGAAAGGATTTCTAATGATACGAGATACATCTTTCAGAAAAGGATGAACAGATTGTGTTTCAGTTTTCTCTCGAAAAAGGAAGGTTAAAGTTCCTCTTTTCACCGGATCTTCAGGCACACAAATTCTTTTCCCTTTGCAGGAGATGGAAAGATTCCAGATCTGATTATCAGCCCATTGGACCTGTTTTGAATGCTCCTTCTGTAGCATTGCACTTGAACCCAGAGCTCTAGTCCAGAGGTAAGGGGCACTTACCACTGTGCCACAAGGAGCTAAAGGCCCCATAACAGAGTTCTCTGGAATTCTGAAATGTTTTGATAGGGTGATACTTGTGAGGAAGAACATAACCAGAGGCTGTCAAAATTGGATCATCACCAAGACTGGGGAGGTGTTGGCTTAGTGATATTATCGCTACAGTATTAATCCAGATAGAACATCCTTGAGGAAAGGATTGCGGAGACGATCCTTGTTAGGAGTGAAAGTAATAGGGTAATTGTTATGGGGGACTTTAACTTTACTCATGTAGATTGGAATTGCTACTGCTCTGGCTCGTTAGAGGGGTCAGTTTTTGTTCAAAGTGTGCAAGAAGGTTTTTTGACTCAGTATGTAGATAGGCCGACGAGAGGTGAGGCTATATTGGATTTGGTGCTCGGTAATGAGCCAGACCAGGTGCTAGACTTGGAAGTTGGTGTACAGTTTGGGGATTAGTGATCACAATTCGATTACGTTCACCTTAGTGATGGAAAGGGATAGGCATGAACCTCGGGTCAGTAGTTTCAGCTGGGGGAAGGGTAATTATGAGGCTATTAGGAGAGAATTAGGAAGCATTGGTTGGAATGGGAGATTACAGGGACTGGGAACATCCGAGATGTGGAGATTTTTCAAGGAGCAGCTATTGCGGGTCTGTGATAAGTATATCCCTGTCAGGCAAGGAGGATTTGGTAGGCCCAGGGAACCGTGGTGCACCAAAAAAGTTGATTCGTTGGTTAGGAAGAAAAAGGAGGCTTATGTTCGGATGAGGCTTGAGGGCTCAGGTAGTGCATTAGAAAGTTTTAGATTGGCTAGGAGGGAGTTGAAGAGGGAGTTAAGAAGGGCCAAAAGAGGGCATGAGATGATTTTGGCTGATAGGATTAAGGAGAACCCTAAGGCGTTTTACAGGTATGTCAAGAACAGAAGGTTGGTTAGGACAAGATTAGGGCCAGTTACAGACAGTAGAGGGAAGTTGTGTGGAACCGGAGGAGATTGGAGAGGCGTTGAACCAATATTTCTCTTCGGTGTTCACGCAAGGGGACAGGAATGTAGCTGAGGAGGACACTGGGGTGCAGGGGTGTGAAATAGATAGTATTGCAGTTGATACGGGGGATGTGCTGGATATTTTAGAGGGTTTGAAAATAGATAAGTCCCCTGGTCCAGATGGGATTTACCCTAGGATTCTTTGGGAGGCAAGAGGGGTGATTGCGGAGCCTCTGGCTCTGATCTTCAGGTCGTCGTTAGTCTCTGATATAGTACCAGAAGATTGGAGGACAGCAAATGTTGTCCCATTGTTTAAGAAGGGGAGAAGGGACTTCCCTGGGAATTATAGACCGGTGAGTCTTACTTCTGTGGTGGGTAAGGTTTTGGAAAGGATTATTAGAGACAGGATTTATAGTTATTTGGAAAGTAATGAGTTGATTAGAGATAGTCAGCATGGTTTTGTAGCGGGTAGGTCATGCCTTACTAACCTTATCGAGTTCTTTGAGAAAGTGACCAAAGAGGTGGATAGGGGTAAGGCAGTTGATGTGGTGTATATGGATTTTAGCAAGGCGTTTGATAAGGTTCACCATGGTAGGCTTCTGCAGAAAATGCAGATGTATGGGATTGGGGGTGATCTAGGTAATTGGATCAGGAATTGGCTAGCAGATAGGAGACAGAGAGTGGTGGTTGATGGGAAATATTCGTCATGGAGTTCGGTTACAAGTGGTGTGCCTCAGGGATCTGTTTTGGGGCCACTGCTGTTTGTAATTTTTATTAATGATCTGGATGAGGGTATAGTTGGGTGGATTAGTAAGTTTGCTGATGACACCAAAGTCGGAGGTGTGGTAGATTGTGAGGAAGGGTGTCATAGTTTGCAGGATGACTTAGAAAGGTTGCAGAGCTGGGCTGAGAGGTGGCGAATGGAGTTTAATGTGGAGAAGTGTGAGGTAATTCATTTCGGTAGGAATAACAGATGTGTTGAGTATAGGGCTAACGGGAGGACTTTGAATAGTGTGGAGGAGCAGAGGGATCTAGGTGTATGTGTACATAGATCCCTGAAAGTTGGGAATCAAGTAGATAAAGTTGTTAAGAAGGCATACGGAGTTTTGGCGTTTATTGGTAGGGGGATTGAATTTAGGAGTCGTAGCGTCATGATGCAACTGTACACATCTCTGGTGCGGCCGCACTTGGAGTTTTGTGTGCAGTTCTGGTCCCCACATTACAAGAAGGATGTAGAGGCTTTGGAGAGGGTGCAGAGGAGGTTTACCAGGATGTTGCCTGGTATGGAGGGGAGATCCTATGAGGAGAGATTGAGTGATTTGGGGTTGTTTTCGCTGGAAAGAAGGCGGCTAAGAGGGGATCTCATTGAAACATATAAGATGATTAGAGGTTTAGACAGGGTAGATAGTGATAGCCTTTTTCCTAGGATGGAGAAAGCTAACACGAGGGGGCACGATTTTAAATTAAGGGGGGGTAGTTATAGGACAGATGTCAGGGGTAGGTTCTTTACCCAGAGGGTGGTGAGGGACTGGAATGCCCTGCCAGCTGCAGTTGTAAATGCACCTAGTTTGGGGGCGTTTAAAAGATCTGTGGATAGGTTTATGGATGAAAAGGGATTGGTTTAGGCTAGTGGGTCATTGTTTTGTAACTGGTCGGCGCAACATCGTGGGCCGAAGGGCCTGTTCTGCGCTGTAATGTTCTATGTTCTATGTTCTAGAACATAGAACATATAGAACATAGAACATTACAGCGCAGAACAGGCCCTTCGGCCCACGATGTTGCGCCGACCAGTTACAAAACAATGACCCACTAGCCTAAACCAATCCCTTTTCATCCATAAACCTATCCACAGATCTCTTAAACGCTCCCAAACTAGGTGCATTTACAACTGCAGCTGGCAGGGCATTCCAGTCCCTCACCACCCTCTGGGTAAAGAACCTACCCCTGACATCTGTCCTATAACTACCCCCCCTTAATTTAAAATCGTGCCCCCTCGTGCTAGCTTTCTCCATCCTAGGAAAAAAGCTATCACTATCTACCCTATCTAAACCTCTAATCATCTTATATGTTTCAATGAGATCCCCTCTTAGCCGCCTTCTTTCCAGCGAAAACAACCCCAAATCTCTCAATCTCTCCTCATAGGATCTCCCCTCCATACCAGGCAACATCCTGGTAAACCTCCTCTGCACCCTCTCCAAAGCCTCTACATCCTTCCTGTAATGTGGGGACCAGAACTGCACACAAAACTCCAAGTGCGGCCGCACCAGAGATGTGTACAGTTGCATCATGACGCTGCGACTCCTAAATTCAATCCCCCTACCAATAAACGCCAAGACTCCGTATGCCTTCTTAACAACCTTATCTACTTGATTCCCAACTTTCAGGGATCTATGTACACATACACCTCGATCCCTCTGCTCCTCCACACTATTCAAAGTCCTCCCGTTAGCCCTATACTCAACACATCTGTTATTCCTACCGAAATGAATTACCTCACACTTCTCCACATTAAACTCCATCCGCCACCTCTCAGCCCAGCTCTGCAACCTTTCTAAGTCATCCTGCAAACTATGACACCCTTCCTCACAATCTACCACACCTCCGACTTTGGTGTCATCAGCAAACTTACTAATCCACCCAACTATACTCTCATCCAGATCATTAATAAAAATTACAAACAACAGTGGCCCCAAAACAGATCCCTGAGGCACACCACTTGTAACCGAACTCCATGACGAATATTTCCCATCAACCACCACTCTCTGTCTCCTATCTGCTAGATATCAGCTAATGCTCTGGGGAATCGAGTTCAAATCCTGCCGTGACAGATGGTGGAATTTGAATTCAATAAAAAAAAATCTGGGAATTAAAAATCTAATTCTGATAACCATGAAACCATTGTTGATTATTGTAAAAACCCACCCGGTTCACTAATGTCTTTAGGGAACAAAATATGCCATCCTTTCCCGGTCTGGCTGAATGTGACTCCAGGCCCACAGCAATGTTTATTTATTAATTAGTAATAAATGGGCTTACATTCCCACTGTAATGATGTTACTGTGAAAATCCCCCAGTGGCCACACTCCGGCACCTGTTCGGGTACATTGAGGGAATTTAGCACAGCCAATTCATCTAACCACATCTTTCAGACTGTGGGAGGAAACTCACACAGGCACAGGGAGAACGTGCAGACTCCGCCACAGGCAGTGACCCAAGGCCGGAATTGGACCTGGGTCCCTAACGCTGTGAGGCAGCAGTGCTAACTGCTGTGTCACCCAATGTGGTTGGCATTCAACTGCCCTCCAAGAGCAACGCAGGATGGGCAATAAATGTTGGCCAGCCAGCAATGCCCGTGTCCCATGAATGAATTAAAAAAAAGAAATCTAATCAGGAATTCAGGAGAAACTTCTTTATTCTCCACAGAGTGGTGAAAATGTGGAACCTCAGGAATGACTGAATCAAACAGTATCGAGATAGAGGTTAGATAACCATACGTGACAGGAGTTAGATGAGGAATGAAGAGAGGCGGAGCGAGTGCAGTATAAAGACCAACATAAAATGGCCTGTTTCTGCGCTGTTTATCCTTTCCGATGGTCACCCGGGTGTTGAATGAGAGAGGTAGAAAATCTGAGCAGGTCCTAACCATGGACCTCATCAGCTGGAGCAGAAAACCACCTTATTCCTGCAGAATACAGACCAAACCCCTCACTGACACTGGGTAGCATCCAACCTGAGCGCCAAGGCACTATGATATCTGCTGTGGCCTAACCCCTCACTGACACTATACACTTCTATGCACTTGCATCCAACAACAAAAATGGAACAAAACCAAAAAAATGTGGATGTATTTGTTGAGCGCTTATTGAAAGGATCAATGTGATGTGGAGGCTCTAAATAATACAGTATGCACAGCTCCAACGCTCTTCCCTTTGATAAGCATCAATGGGATTTAATCAAATGTGGGTCGGCACGGTAGCACAGTGGTTAGCATTGCTGCTTCACAGCTCCAGGGACCTGGGTTCGATTCCCGGCTTGGGTCACTGTCTGTGTGGAGTTTGCACATTCTCCTTGTGTCTACGTGGGTTTCCTCCGGGTGCTCCAGTTTCCTCCCGCAGTCCAAAGATGTGCGGGTTAGGTTGATTGGCCGTGCTAAAAAATTGCCCTTCGTGTCCTAAGAGGCGTAGGTTAGAGGGATAGCGAGTAAATATGTAGGGATGTGGGTGTAGGGCTGGGGTAGGTTTGTGATCGGTGTAGACTCCATGGGCCGAATGGCTTCTGTCTGCACTGTAGGGTTTCTAAGAACTGCCTTAAGCAAGTGGTTAAAATGCTGGTAATGCAACCAGAAATGAGACAAATTAGAAGAACAGTTTTCCACTGAGGTGTACATAAATGGAATTCCAGCAAAATCAGCTCAGATGATGGCAACTTGCTCTAAAAACTAGATGACTGTCTAGCCAGGAACAGGAGTGAAGGTTCTTAGGATAGTCACATACCTCTATAAAGTACAATGATTTCTACGTGTGGGATAATAAATGCAGAATCCAATCAGAGTTGAATTAGAATCACAGAATCCCTACAGGGCAGGAGGAGGACATTCGACCCATTTAGTCTGCACCAAACACAATCCCACCCCCGGCCCTCTTCCCATAACCTCACATATTTATCGTTAATCCCCTGACTCTGGGGTCAATTTAGCACGGCCAATCAACCTAACCCGCACATCGGAAACGGGAGCACCGGGAAGAAACCCATGCAGGCATGGGGAGAATGTGCAAACTCCACCCAGACAGTGACCCGGGGTCGGATTTGAACTTGGGTCCCTGGCACTGTAAGGCAGCAGTGCTAATCTCTGTCCCACCATGCTGCCCCCATGGGTTGCATGGTTGGAGTTTTGCTTCATTGTTTTGAAGTTCAAGGTGAGGTTTCGCAGATCTATGAGGCCTTGGATGTTTTAAAAATGGGTGATTATCTTGCTTAGGAAACAGGACCTATGCAAATTGTCTTTTGCATGTCCTTATCACCTTTTTATATGAAACAATTTGGACTTAGTTACTCATTGCATCGATGCATTACCATTTGAAGTCTTAAGTTAAATTCCTGTCACCTAGCCTGCAGCTAAAATCAAAAATAAAATGAATGCCCCACTCCTTTTTTCTATATATAGCAGACATTCTGGTCTCCCATTCCAAAAAAACAGAAATATATTAACCAAATCTACACATGGATAAATATCAATTCAGTACAAACAGTTGGATTATTGTCAGAGAGTCAATGCAGACCCAATGGGCTAAATAACCTCCTTCTGCACTGTGGGGATTCTGTGGTAGTATCTACTCTAAACATCAAGACACTGACACCTGCTGTTCACAGTCAGCATGAGTCTGAGATTCACTGCCTAATTGTAGCAGTTCACAGATGAATATGTTTACCTGGGTAAGATGCGCTATCGGGGAGTCAATACAGGCTCGATGGCCAAATGGCCTTCTTTTGCATTGTAAGATTCTATTATTCTAAGAATTAAAATAGTTAAAGCGGAGGAATAGTCTTCATGAGTTGATTAATGAGTAACTGAGCCACAAAACATCCTTGATCTATATTGCAGCTAATCTGAGCTATGGATAGCAGACCAAGAATACTCTTTATTTAGCGTTTCCCCCTCGAAATAGCTGTATGTGAACAACAGGTGACGAAAGATCTCTCATAGCTGCAATGTCAAATAGGTAAAGACTTAGTCAAGGCTCAGGAGTGATTAGGGCAGAAAGATGGAGAGAGGGAAAAGAGTTGTTTTATGCTAACTCCTTGCCCTTGGGAGCTTAGGCAATGAATAAATCAGAAAGCATTTGAGTAACAGTGACAAGATAACTGCTGCACAAATACACCTTTTGTCAATTCAACCGCAGCTCACTGGGATTGAAGGGGGAAACGAAACAGGGGTGCAATTTTAAACTTAATTTCTACAAAATGTTGGATTTGGAAATATAGCAAAAGGAATGTGAGCATAAAATTAATCTCTGGAAAGTGGGCAATACGCTTCTCAGGAAATAGCGGTCATTTTGTGACACATTTCCTGCCTTTGAAGAAACAAGTAATTAACTGAGGAAAGATGATGGTATTTTATTAAAACAGTGCTCCAAGCCAATGTAATGAACAGTGAGAATAGGAGGCCAACAAGGAATACTTACCTCCCGATACAGGACTGCTTCCAGGCTGGATTTGGAGCTACAGCAGAAAAAAGTATGACAATCAGTGAATGACATAAGACAGTTTGACACCAATATTGATACAGATTTGTTCTATCTTGGATCTTAGGATGTCACAAAGTCTTTTTAAAAAAAGTTTAAAAGTGTTAATTTATTAGTATTAACACTGTCGTGAAGTTCCTGTGAAATCCCCCAAGTCCACGGCCTGTTTGGGTCAATGCACCTAACCAAGCACTACAGAGCCAACAAATTAATATGTTTTCTCTTGTAATATAGGAAATACAGCAGTCAATCTGTGCATTGCAAGATCCCACAAACATCACTACAATAAGTGACCAGATAATCAATTCCAACAATGCCTCATGATGGATTCTTACTGAGCAAGACACCAGGGAGAAATGTTCTGCGCTTCTCTGAAATAGCACCACAGGATCTACTGTCCAAGAAGAAAAGACAATGCCTCGGTTTAACATCTTAGTTGAAAGACAGAACTTCCAAGTGTGCAGCACAGTCCTGCACTGAAACGCCAGCCTAGATTACCTGCCCAAATTCTGGAGAAGGATTGAAATAGACTCAGAACCAGCACTCTCTGACTGAGTCACATCTATCTTCATTGGACACATAGCACTAACCATGTGCCAGCACCATGTCCCTTTGCCCCGTTAGGGTTCTGGAGCAGAGTGGCACCTGAACAGAGTGGTTTAATTGAGAAGATAGAGACAGTGAGAATTTGGAGAAAAGGGGGAATGACCTAGTATATAAAATCAACATATATTATCAAGTGAGGAATACAGATAATAAAGGCTATGTTACAGTTACAACAGCTGGCTTGTGAGGAAGTCATGATGTGGGAATGCCGGCGTTGGACTGGCGTAAACACAGTAAAAAGTCTGACAACACCAGGTTTTAGTCCAACCGATTTATTTGAGAATATTATCAAATAAATCGGTTGGACTAAAACCTGGTGTTGTCAGACTTTTTACTTGTGAGGAAGTAGCAGGGCACAGCACTCCTTACACACAGGGAGAGGGTAAGTTGTTTTCTCCACTTTAAAGCCACATTAAGGCAAGAGTTCCAGATTTCCTTAACATAAAAGGACTGTAAATAAATTTCTACTGGGCATAAATATAACGTAAGAGTCTTTAAGCTAGTTATGGCAGAAGAGCTCAGTACTGTGTGTTGCACTGCCTCAGCATGTGGGAATTTGTAGGCGCTCCTTGCAGTCTGGATGACTACATGTGCAGGAAGGGCTACAGAGGTGACCAACCTGAGTTCTGGGCTTCGGAGCATGTGGGGTCGGCTTGAGGCTCTAGGGTGTATCCGCGATGCTGAGAGTTATGTGGATAACATGTTTTTAGACGGGAGGTGAGAGAGGAAATTGCTGGCAAATCGTTGTCTCTTCTTTGGACACAGGTGAGGTCCCAGAGGACTGGAGGATAACTAATGTGGTACCGCTGTATAAAAAGGACAGTAGGGATAACCCTGGTAATTATAGGCCAATGAGTTTGACGTCAGTGGTAGGAAAGTTGTTGGAAAAAATTCTTAGGGATAGGATGTATACGCATTTGGAGCGTTGCGATCTGGTTAGGGATTTGCAGCATGACTTTGTTAAGGGGAGGTCTTGCCTTACGAATCTGGTAGAATTTTTCGAGGAGGTGACAAAAATGGTTGATGTCGTCTATATGGATTTCAGTAAGACGTTTGACAAAGTCCCTCACGGTAGGTTGGTAGAAAAGGTTAAGGCTCATGGGATACAGAGACAGATATCTAGATGGATTGAAAACTGGCTAGGCAACAAGACCAGGTTTTAGTTCAACCTATTTATTTGATAATATACTCACAAGCTTTTGGGGTTAGCCCCTTCGTCAGGTGAATGGAGAGTTCTGGCCTCAGACAGAGCATATAAAGCACAGACAGTTTACAGATTACTGATTAGAATGCGAATCCTTACACCTAACCTGCTGTTCAAGACCTGAAGTGGCTGATAATGTGAGTGGAAGGAGCACTGATCACAGTTTAAAGAGATGTGTATTGTCTCCAGACAGTACAGTAAGTGAGGTTTTGCAAACCCAGGCAAGTCATGGGGGTTACAGATAGTGCGACATGAACCCAAGATCCCTGTTGAGGCCGTCCTCATGTGTGCGGAACTTGGCGATCAGTCTCTGTTCAGCGATTCTGCGCTGTCGTGTGTCGTGAGTCGTGAAGGCCGCCTTGGAGAATGCTTACCCGAAGGTCAGAGGCTGAATGCCCGTGACCACTGAAGTGTTCGCCAACAGGAAGGGAACAGTCTTGCCTGGTGACTGTCGAGCGATGTTCATTCATCCGTTGTCGTAGCGTCTGCATGGTCTCCCCAATGTACCATGCTTCGGGACATCCTTTCTTGCAACGTATCAGGTAGACAATATTGGCCGAGTTGCAAGAGTATTTACCATGTACCTGGTGGATGGTGTTCTCACGTGTGATGATGGTATCCATGTCGATGATCCGGCATGTCTTGCAGAGGTTGCTGTGGCAGGGTTGTGTGGTATTGTGGTCACTGTTCTCCTGAAGGCTGGGTAGTTTGCTGCGAACAATGGTCTGTTTGAGGTTGTGTGGTTGTCTGAAAGCAAGAAGTGGGGGTGTGGGGATAGCCCTGGCGAGATGTTTGTCTTCATCAATGATATGTTGAAGACTCCGGAGAAGATGTCGTAGCTTCTCCGCTCCGGGGAAGTACTGGACGACGAAGGGTACTCTGTCCACTGCGTCCTGTGTTTGCCTTCTGAGGAGATCGGTGCGGTTTTTCGCTGTGGCGCATCGGATCTGCCGATCTATGGGTCGAGCACCATATCCTGTTCTTATGAGGGCATCTTTCAGGGTCTGGAGGTGTCTGTCACGATCCTCCTCATCTGAGCAAATCCTGTGTATACGGAGGGCTGGGTATACGACACACGACAGCACAGAGTCGCTGAACAGAGACTGATAGCCAAGTTCCACACACATGAGGACGGTCTCAACAGGGATCTTGGGTTCATCGCACTATCTGTAACCCCCGTGACTTGCCTGGGTTTGCAAAACCTCACTTACTGTACTGTCTGGAGACAATACACATCTCTTTAAACTGTGATCAGTGCTCCTTCCACTCACATTATCAGCCACTTCAGGTCTTGAACAGCAGGTTAGATGTAAGGATTCGCATTCTAATCTCTAAACTGTGCTTTATATGCTCTGTCTGAGGCCAGAACTCTCCATTCACCTGACGAAGGGGCTAACCCCGAAAGCTTGTGAGTATATTATCAAATAAATAGGTTGGACTAAAACCTGGCGTTGTCAGACTTTTTACTGTGTTTACGCCAGTCCAATGCCGGCATACCCACATCTAGGCAACAAGAGACAGAGAGTAGTAGTGGAAGAGTCCTTTTCTAGCTGGAGGTCTGTCACCAGTGGTGCGCCACAGGGCTCAGTACTGGGACCTCTTCTATTCGTAATATATATAAAAGACTTGGAAGAGGGCATACGTGGTGTGATCAGCAAGTTTGCAGGTGACACAAAGATGGAAGGATTGGCGGATAGTGAGGAGGAGTGGTATAGGCTGGTATATTGGGCAGATAAATGGCAGATGGAAGTTAATCCTGATAAATGCAAGGTGATGCATTTTGGAAGGAATAATGTAGAGGGGAGTTACATGATAAAGGGTAGACCTATTAAGAGTATAGAAATGCAGAGGGACCTGGGAGTGCATGTGCACAAGTCTCTGAAAGCGGCCACACAGGTGGAGAAGGTTGCGAAGAAAGCTTATGGTATGCTAGCCTTTATAGGAAGGGGTATAGAGTACAAGAGCTGGCGTCTAATGCTACAGTTGTACAGAACGTTGGTTAGACCGCATTTGGAGTACTGCGTCCAGTTCTAATCATCTTACTACCGGAAGGACATGGAGACCCTGGAGAGAGTGCAGAGGAGGTTTACCAGGATGCCTGGTATGGAAGGACTGGGTTATGAGGAAAGATTGGGTAAACTGGGGCTCTTTTCCTTAGAAAGATGGAGTTTAAGGGGGGATCTGATAGAGGTGTATAAAATAATGAAGGGTATAGATAGAGTAAAGATTGGCAGGCTTTTTCCTAGATTGGAGACAAATATCACAAGGGGCCATGAGCTTAGGGTGACGGGGGAGAAGTATAATTTGGATGCTAGAGAGAGGTTTTTCACACAGCGAGTCGTGGGGATATGGAATGCACTACCAAGTAAGGTGGTGGAGGCAGGCACGCTGGACTTGTTTAAGGTTTACTTAGATAGACACATGAGCTAAACAGGGATGGAGGGTTATAGGAGACTGTTTTAAATAAGGATCAGAGCCTCGGGACATTCCTGGAAATCTAATGCTACATATGTTGATGTTTTTTCTCTTTTACTCCGCAGGTGTGTCGGTTTACCTTGTTGTCTAACGAGGGGCATGCACACGGTGGGTCGTGCGTGGGCTGCTCTTGGATGTTTCGAGAGTGGCCTGGTACTTTGCATCGTTTTAAACTGGACCAGATGCTGGGCAAGATGACAGCTCAGTGACTATCACTGTTTGCTGTGCAGATACATGGATTTGGGCCGGTGTCTGTGGGTGTTTGCACATTCTCCCCGTGCTTGCGTGGATTTTCTCCGGGTGCTCCAGTTTCCTCCCACACCCAAAGATGTGCTGTTAGGCTGACTGGTGTAACAAATTGTCCCTAAATTATTCTGCCCTCGATCTGGTTTCCAATGGGGGTACTATAAGCATAGACATGGATTAAGGATGGAGGAGGAAAAACACATTGTTAAGTTGGTGGTGCGGGATCGTTGGGCCGAAGGGTCTCTTTCCCATGCTGTGTTGTTCTTTGTTCTGTGTTCTGTGACGTGGTCACACTGCAGCTTTAGGAACTGCGATCTGAGAGGGAACAGGTGGCCACCAGTCAGAAGAAGGGAGGCAGGCCAGGTTGTCAGAAAATCCTGAAGAGTGCATCGCACTCAAGAATCGATTTTCTGTGTTGGAAACGGTGAGAGTGACAGTTCCTTTGGGGAGTGCAGCCAAAGCCAAGTTCACTTTGCTGTGGGGACTCAGCTGGACAAGAGAGGAGTAAACAGACTGGGAATGGAGGGATACAAACGAATAGTCTAGTTGGAAGCATGAGCAATGCAGGCTTGGAGGGCCGAAGGGCCTGTTTCCTGTGCTGTATTGTTCTTTGTTTAAGAGTGGAAGAGCAATAATGATAGGAGACTCGACGGTGAGCAGTGCAGACCGGCATTTCTGTGGTCATAGACGTGACTCCAGAATGGAATGTGGCCTCTCTGGTGCGAGGGTCAGGGATGTCACTAAAAGGCTGTACGGCATTCTGGGTGAACAGTCAGAGGTCGAGGTTCACGTTGGTATCAATGACACAGATGATATTAGGGAGTTCACTGGGTGTATGTGGTGAGGTGTCTTTGTGCCAGCACTCAGTCAGCTTTGCTGAGAGTAAAGCCAGTCCAGAGCTGAACGTGACGGAAGGGCAAAAGATATCCTATTCCCAATAATCCCCCATTTCTGAAAAATTCTCTTCCCCTGTTTACAGAAAGTTTATTATAGAGGGAATTTCCATCATAATATATAATTAATCTTTACCAAGAAATCCCTCAACAAACAGCTACTTGCCTGAAACACTTGGGGCTAAGAGAGAGAAGCTGACCAATGGTAGAGGAGAATTAAGAGGCAGGAGGTAAGACCAGAAGACCATAAGACACAGGAGCAGAATTAGGCCATTTGGCCCATCGAGTTTGCTCCGCCATTCAATCATGACTGATGTGATTCTCATTCCCATTTTCCTGCATTCTCCCTGTGACTTCATCCTCTTAGTCATCAAGAATTTATCTATCACTGTCTTAAAGACACTCAATGACCTGGCCTCCACAGCCTCTGTAGTAATGAGTTCCACAGATTCACCACCCTCTGGCTGCCAAAATTCCTCCTCACCTCAGGTTTAAACGAGTGTCCCTTCATTCTGAGGTTGTGCCCTTGAGTTCTAGTCTCTCCCACTAGTGGAACATCTTCTCCACATCCACTCTATCTAGGCCTCTCAGTATTCTGCAAGTTTCAATTAGATTTCCCCCTCAGCCTTCTAAACTCCACTGAGTATGGACCCAAACTCCTCAACTGCTCCTCATATGACAAACCCTCATTCCTGGGATCTTGTGAACCTCCTCTGGACCCCCTCAAAGGCCAGCACATCCTTCCTTAGGTATGGGGCCTAAAACTGTGATAATATTCCAAATGGGATCTGACCAGAGCCTTTTCCAGCCTCAGCAGTACATCCCTACTCTTGTATTCTAGCCCTCTAGGAATGAATGCTAACATTGAATGTGCCTTCCTAACTGCCGACTGAACCTGCACGTTAACCTTGAAAGTCCTGAACCAGGACTCCCAAGTCCCTTTTGTGCTTCAGATTTCCAAAGCCTTTTCCCATTTAGAAAATAATGTATGCCTCTATTCTTCCTACCAAAGTGCATAACCTCACACTTTCCCACTGTCATCTATTCCATCAGCCACTTCTTTTCCCCACTCTCCTAGCTTGACCAAGTCATTCTGCGGCCTCCCCACTTCCTGAACACTACCTGTCGCTCTACATTTCTTTGTATCATCGGCAAATTTAGCAACCATGCTCTCAGTTCCATCTTCCAGGTCTTTAATGTAAGTAGTGAAAAGTTATGGTCCCAGCACTGACCCCTGTTGAACAGCACCAGTCACTGTTTGCCTTCCTGGAAAGGGCCCTCTTATCCCCACACTCTGCCTTCTGTCTGTCAGCCAATCTTCTACCCATGCCAGTACCCTGTCTCCAACACCATTGGCTCTGAGCTTATTTAGCTGTAAAGCACCTTGTCAAAAGCTTTCTGGAACTCCAAATAAATCCCATCCACTGGCTCTCCTTTGTCTAACTTCTTTGTTACCTCCTCAAAGAATTCTAACAGATTTGTCAGACATGACCTCCCCTTGACGTAGTCATGCTGACTCAGCCCTATTTTACCAAGCATTTCCAAATACTCTGCAATTTCATCCTCAATAATCGACTCCAAGATCTTACCCATGACTGGGAAGGCTGGACTTTAATCTGAGTGACTAAGTCATCTAGTCCAAATGACTTACATCCCAGATTGGGAAAGGAAGCGAGAATGGAGACATTGGAAGGTTTGAATAACAAAGAACAAAAATCAGCTCGGGAAACAGGCCCTTAGGCCCAACGAGCCCACGCCGCCATCTCAACACCACCAGTTCACCTCTCTACCCAAGACCCCTGTCTAATGTTTTATGGCCATCCAGATTGAGGGAAACTGATTTAGGGACAATTTATTCCTGCCAATCAGCCTAACAGCACATCTTTGGGGTGTGGGAGGAAACCGGAGCACCCAGAGAAAACCCCGCAAGCACGGGGAGAATGCACAAACTCCCACAGACACCGGCCCAAATCCATGTATCTGCACAGCAATCAGCGATAGTCACTGAGCTGTCGTCTTGCCCAGTATCTTGTCCAGTTTAGGCACACACTAACAACATAAAGCACTAGGCCAATCTCGAACAACCAAGAGCAGCCCCAGTACGACCCATTGTGTGTATGCCCCTCGTTGGACACAAGGTGGACTGAGTTAAAACCTGTGAATGAAAAGAGGAAAAACATTATCATACTATACCCATTTACATTACCAAGGACGCCCCAATGCTAATGACCCTTATTTAAAAGGATCTCCTATATCCACCCATCTCCAACTCACTCATGTGCCTATCTAAGTTCTCTTAAAGGACTCTAGCGTGTTTGCCTCCACCACCTTACGTAGCAGAGCATTCCATACCCCCACTACCCTCTGTGTGAAAAACCTCCCTCTAATATCTGTGTTGTACCTCTCCCCCCTCACCCTAAGTCCATGGCCCCTTGTCCTACGTGTCTCTATTATAGGAAATAGCTTACCTCTGTTTACTCTATCTATACCCTTCATAATCTTATATATCTCTATTAGATCCCCCCTCAGTCAGCGTCTTTCAAGCGAAAAGAGCCCCAATTTCTTCAATCTTTGCCTTAAGCTTCCCATTTTTCTCAGATAGAGGGGAGACGCCAGAGGATTAGAGGGCATCAAATGTGACACCAATATGAGGAAAGGGTGCAAGGACAGTCCAATCATAGACAGGGCAGCGAGTTTAGGAAAGCATTTGACAAAGTACTGCATAAAAGACTGAAAACAAACTGGCCCGTATAGTGGGAGGTTTGTGTTCATGTGGATAAAAAAATGGTTTAAGGGCAGGAAATGGTAGTAAATAGCAGCTTTTCAGATTGGAGGATGGTTAGACGGTGATGTTCCCTAAAGGTCAGTGCTGAGTCAATGACTCTTTTTGATATTTGGTAATGAGATGGATATTGGAAGACAGAATAACATTACAAAGCTGGCTGACTTGGAGATGTGTAACAGGGAGGATTATACAAACTGACAACAACACGATAGGGATAGGACAGTAGAATGGGCAGAGCAGCGGCAGATGGAATTTAATACTGAGAAGATTTATCAGAATGATAGGGAGTGGGATAGCTTGGTCTTGGATTTGGACGTAGCTCGGCACAACTTTGAGGGCTGAAGGGCCCGTGCTGTGCTGTATCCATCTATGTTCTAAGTGTGAGGAAGACAGCCAATGTAGAAAATTAAATTGAAACCAGTGTGCAGGAATGGAGGGAGCTGAGTGTTCATGCGTGTAGATGTCTGAAAGTGGGAGGACATATTGAGGGAGTGGTTAGCAAAGCATGTGGAATTTTCATAAGGAGAGACACTGGGTGGAATTTTACCATCCTGCCCACCATGGGAATTGTAGCAAGTGGGACACAGACCACTGACCCTGAGTGGGATTTTACAGTCTTGGGGCGAGCGCAGCCGGAAAATCTTGCTCATTGAGCCGGGTAATTATGCTGAACTGTTATAAAGCTCTGGTTAAGCCCCAACGAGATACTGTACCCAGTTCTGGTCATCACACTTCAGGAAGAATGTGAGGATCTTTGAGAGGGGCAGAGGAGATTTACCAGAAGGTTCCAGGGATAGAAGATTCTAGCTACAAGGAGAAGCTGGAGTTGTTCTCCTTGGAGAAAAGGAGATTGAAAGCAGAATGGATAGAAGTCAACAAAATTATACAAAACAGCTTTAGATGACTTGATAGAGGTGTACAAAATTATGAGGGGAAAAGATAGACCGAACAGGATAAAATTGCTTCCCCTGGTAAAGAATTCTAGAACACAGTAAAAAGTCTGACAACACCAGGTTTTAGTCCAACCTATTTATTTGATAATATTGCCACATCATGACTACTAAAGAATTCTAGAACCAGGGGACATGGATTCAATATACGTGGTGTGGGTATGCCGGCGTTGGACTGGGGTAAACACAGTAAAAAGTCTGATAACACCAGGTTTTAGTCTAACCGATTTACTAGTTCACTAGTTTACTATCAAATAAATCGGTTGGACTAAAACCTGGTGTTGTCAGACTTTTTACTGTGTTCAATATACGTGGCAGTAGGTGTAGGTGGGACATGAGGAAGGACTTTTTTTACTCAGAGGGTGTTGAGTGTCTGGAATTTGCTGCCTGAGTTGGTGGTGGAGTCAGAGATCCTAAACTCTTAAAAGATACCTGGATCTGCAGGTAAGATCCGCACCTTAGGTGCTGTAAGCTACAAGGCTCTGGGCCAGGTGCAGGAAGGTGGGGATTAGATAGGACAGCTGGGTGTCCATGGGCCAAATGGCCTCCTCTTGTGCTGTAACTTTTCTATGGTTTGATGAGGCAGACAGGGAAAAACTGTTCCCATTGGAGAATGATACAAGGAGTAGGGAGCATAGATTTAAGGCAAGAGGCACAGTGGCAATGTGAGGAAGGACTTTTTTCACAGTGATTGGTAATGAGTTGGAACTCACTGACTACAAGGCTGGTGGAAGAGAAGATGGTCAATGATTTCAAAAGGAAATTTAACGGCTACTTGCAGGAAATAAACTTGCTGGGCTACAGGGATGAGCGGGAAGGCGGGACTGACTGGATTTCGATGAAGAACCAGAATAAGCTCAGTTTTAAGTTTACTTCAGTTTTTTTTAATGGTGTCACAAGTAGGTTTACATTAAAACTGCAATGAAGTTACTGTGAAAATCCCCTAGTCGCCACACTCCGGCACCTGTTCAGGTACACTGAGGGAGAATCTAGCATGGCCAATGCACCTAACCAGCACGCCTTTCGGACTGTGGGAAGAAACCAGAGCATCCAGAGGCAACCCACGCAGGCAAGGGGAGAACAGCAGACTCCACACAGACAGTGACCCAAGCTGGGAATCGAACCTGGGTCCCTGGTGCTGTGAGGCAGCAGTGCTAACCACTGTGGCACCCCGGAAGTAGAAGCAATGAGGAAATGTTTGTTTTTTCACACAGGGAGTTGCTCTGATGTAGAGTTCACTGTCTGAAGGGGGAGTGGAAGCAGATTTAAGGGTAACTGACAATCGTGATGTTGATAAAGAGGTAAATGTTGTAGGATTGAGGAAAAAACCAGAGAACGGTATTAACTTGAATAGCTTTTCCAAAGAGTTGGCGCAGGCAGGTGCCTCTGAAAGATGTGCAGGTTAGGGTGCATTGGATGTGCTAAATTCTCCCTCGGCGTACCCAAACAGGCACTGGAGTGTGGTGACTAGGGATTTTCACAGCAACTTCATTGCAGTGTTAATGTGAGCCTACTTGTGACTAATAAATAAATTTAACTTAAACCTTCTGCGCTGTGCCAAAATATTCTGTTAGGGAACTGGATCAGTGTAAAAACCACACATTTGGGCATTCAGGCACAGTGAGGAGTGAGGATTGTTTCACTGGGGGAGGGAGCACTGACAGCAGCAACACTGCTTCACCCTTTACATTTCAATTCTCTTGATTTCCACCAGAGGGAAGTTTCCCACTGCCTGAATAAGTGCAACAAACCACGGGCAGAGACAACTGAACAATCACCTTGCATTGCTACGCAGCAAACACAACACTCACAAGTGAAGGTGTGCTCATTCAGTTCTATCCACTCGGATTTCATTGTCACAAGTCTACTTTCTGTCAACTTTCTCCCTCAAAGTGGCAGTCGCTGTGTCAAAGTCAGGGTGCAACATGCTCTGGATAGACGAGGAAGCTGGAATCGGTAGCTCTGGGTAGTGCCTTTGAGGGTGACACTAGTAGCTGTCTATCTTCCAATTTTTGCTTGAGTGTAGACACAGCAGCAACAAGCGAACTGAGCCAATCACTATCCTCACTAACATCCAAACAAGTACATTTTACACCCAGGAGGAAGACAAGGGCCTCTTCAGGAAAACAGGTAAATTTAGAGTCACAGAGATATACAACACTGAAACAGGCCCTTCGGCCCAATTGTCCATGCTGTCCAGATTTCCTAAATTGAACTGGTCCCATTTGCTTGAGTTTAGCCCATATCCCTCTAAACCTTTCCCATCCAGTTGTCCAAATGACTTTTGAAATGTTATAATTGTACCCACCTCTACCACCTCCTCTGGCAGCTCATTCCATACACACACCACCCTCTGTGTGAAAAGGTTCCCCCTCAGGTACCTTTTAAATCTTTCCCCTCTCACCTTCAGCCTATGCTTTCTAGTTTTGGATTCCCCTACTAGCTCTGGGGAAAAGAACTTGGTTATTCACCTTATCTATGCCCGTCAGGATTTTATAAACCTCTATAAGGTCACCCCTCATCTTCCTACGCTCCAGGGAAAAAAATCTGAGCCTATCCAGCCTCTCCTTAAATTTCAAACTTTCCAATCCCTGTAAAGCTTTTTTGCACTTTTTCCAGTTTAATAACATCATTTCTATAGCAGGGTGACCAGGATTGTACGCAGTATGCCAAATGTAGCCTTATCGATGTCTTGTCCAGTTGTAACATAATGTCCCAACTCCTATGCTCAACACTCTGACCGAAGAAGGCAAGTGTGCCAAACGCCATCTTCACCACCCTGTCTATCTGTGACACCACTTTTCAGGAACTATGTACCTGCACCCCCCGGGTCTCTCTGTTCAACAACACTCCCCAGGGCCCTACCATTAATTGTGTAAGTCCTGCTCATACTCAAATGCAACACCTCGCACGTGTGGCAAACTCCATCTGACACACGTACATCATTTGCATCATTGCACCCGAGGTACAACACATCTAATTACAGTGGCCAGGACATCACTCTGGGATTGTCAGGGGTTCTGTTCCATTGCTCTGTACCCAGCTCAGCATTACCCACTGTGCAAAGGGCCTATAATAAATGCCAGCTTACTTCGACTGTACCAGTCCTTGGTCCAGAATCCTCTGCTTGATCTCCTTAATGTGCAATGGCCTCCCAGCCTCTTCCAGAACAATCTGTAATAAAACAGGTTAAAACCTCAAGCAGGTCCAATCCTCATTCACACTGAAAGCAACAAGGGCAATTTAGAGCTGCAGTTTAAATAAAATCTCATTAAGATCTTCCCAGTGAATAACAAACAGAACTGTTTACTCCGTTCCAGGCAGCCTAAATTAACAGTAAGCCCTCCTGAGGGAGCCTGCGTGCTGACCCAAAGCCCAAATGGCCTTCTTCTTCACTGTCGGGTTTTTACGGATCGAAGGATATGGGGGGAATGCAGGGAACAGTGTACCGAATTGAATGATCATCGTGAATGATGAAGCAGGCTCAAAGGGCTGAATGGCCTACCCCTGCTCCTATTTTCCATGTTTCTATGAACCTGCCACCGCACACTCATGATGTGGAGGTGCCAGCATTGGACTGGGGTAAAAGTGAAAGAAATCCCACAACACCAGCTTAAAGTCCAACAAGTTTATTTGTAGCAAATGCCGCGAGCTTTCGGGTCAGGCTGTCCCTTCGTCAGGTGGCTGGGATCACAAACAGGGCACAAAGACACAAACTCAATTTACATGCGTGTGGGATTTTCTTCTGTTTTACCACACTCTCAGCCAGAACATTCCAGACCTTAACCACTCACTATCCTGAAACCACTTTCTCCTGTTTTCCATGTTTCTGTGACTTCAGCTTTGCCTAGACTGCAAAATGCTATATTTATTAAAATGCTACCTTGGAGTCAAGGACAGTTATTCCCACTTGCTCTGCCACTCAGCTGCTGTGTTAATATCCGGGTAAAAAGTCTGACAACACCAGGTTTTAGTCCAACCGATTTATTTGATAATATTCTCACAAGCTTAAGCTTTCGAGGTTACCCTCTTCGTCAGGTGAATGGAGAGTTCTGACCTCAGACAGACAGAGCATATAAAGCACAGACAGTTGCTGATTAGAATGCGAATCCTTACACCTAACCTGCTATTCAAGTCTTAAAGTGGCTGATAATGTGAGTGGAAGGAGCACTGATCACTGATTTTTACTGTGTTTACGCCAGTCCAACGCCGGCATTCCCAGATCATTAATATCCGGGGGCAGGGATTCTGATGAGATGTGGAACTGGAACTCTAACTGAGCATAAACAAGAAGGGTGATAGTTAGTCAGTGTTGCCTAATGGTACTATCCTTTCTGGCACTATCCTGATGCTAGGAGGCTGGGAGAACAGTGGCTGGCTGGTGATGGATTTCCTGTTCATGGAGATGCATGGAAAATCTAGCGTTCTGTAATGTGTCAATTCAAACAGTTTGGCTGAGGAAGACACGAGCTCCAGTGCACAGATCACCAGCACTGACAGGGGAAGAGTACATTACTGGTAATGTTGCTGAGCCAGGATCCTGGAGGAATGAGTCCAACTCCCATCATATCTCCTCCTCCAGGTATCAGGCCCTCAGAGAGTGACCTCATGGCTGGTCCATGATAATGCTTGGTAAAGTACTGCAGTGGTTTGCCGTTGTCTTCTGAAGTGTGGCTGATCAGAAAACTCTTACTGCCTATAATCCGACAACTGGAAGGATTTACAGGCTGAATTCAACCTGTTTGGCCACTTTACGAAGACATCTTTCCCAGCCGTCAATCCTGAAGTGGGACTTGAACCCGGAGATTCTGGCCCAGAGGTTGGGGTGGCACGGTGGCAGTGGTTAGTACTGCTGCTTCACAGCGCCAGGGACCTGGGTTCAATTCCCAGCTTGGGTCACAGTCTGTGCGCAGTCTGCATGTTCTTCCCATGCCTGCGTGCGCTCACTGTCTGTATGGAGTTTGCACGTTCTCCCTGTGTCTGCATGGATTTCCCCCAGTTTCCCCCCACATTCTGAAAGACATGCTGGGTAGGTGATTGACCCAAATAGATGCCAGAGTGTGGCTACTAGCGGCTTTTCACAGTAACTTCATTGCAGTGTTAACGTAAGCCTTACTTGTGACTAATAAATGAAACCTAAAAAAAAACTTTCCGGGATCTTTAGAGAGAGCTAGTTTCCTCTGTAGCTCTTGCTCTCTCTGAGGTCTGGAGACTGAAATCTAGGAAATAAATCTCTTTCTCAGAGATTCTACTGAATGGTGTTTTCTCCAGAAGTTCCTGTGTGAGAATTAGAAGACAGGTGTCTATCTGAATCACTCTCCACAAGTGTCAAGAGGCTAGAAATCTAGTACCTATGTAAACACCTTCGTCTTCTGTTTAAACTGGTTCTTAAGAAGGGGTGTATGTCTATGGGGGATACTGCTAATTTGGAACAACAGAGATAGCTAGCTGTTAAGAATTATACATTGTCATGTTTAAGTATTTTAATTGGTAAAATTTATGCTAATTCTTTCTGTTATATTCTAATTGTGTTCTTAAATAAAGTTCGTTTTGATAAAAAGCTTCCTATTGGGTGACTGGAATCATACCTGGAGTGAAACACCTTATGCTCACCCTAAGCAAATGTAAAACTTAGGCTAACTTCATAAAACACCTTGGAGTTTCCGATCTGGTCCCTAATAGCACTTATTTCACCTTCTCTTTCTATAGATTTCATAGTTGTCACACTAAAGTCTTTTTCTCTTGACTTTGTAAATCTCACATTGTGCCTCTGCTCTCTATCTTGCAATGTGACTCTGAAATATTTTATGTATTGTGTTAGTTAATTTTCTTTTTTTTACTTTTTTGAGGTCCGAGGATACTCCCTGAGAAAGTAGCCATTAGTGGCTGGGATATCCGAATTAGAGAGAGCTAGCAGTGGAATAGTGAGGATGGCAAGGAGGTGGATGTGGGATAGAGGTGGAGTGTGAGGGTTGGGAGCAGATGGTGGTCCAAGACAGCTCTTGGGATTGAAGATGAGGCACACAGCTGGATAAAATCACTTCCCTTGGTGGAGAATTCTAGAACTTGTTCTTTGTTCTAGGGGACATAGATTCAAGACAAGTAGCAGTAGGTGTAGAGGGGACATGAAGAAGAACTTTATTTATGTAGAGGATGGGGAGTGTCTGGAATTTGTGCCCAAGCTGGTGATGGAGACAGAGACAGAGGCCCTAAACTGTTTTAAAGAGTACCTGGATCTGCAACTTAAGTGCTGTAAGCTACAGGGCTATAGGTGAGGTGCAGGAAGGTGGATTTGAAAGACATCTGGGTGTCCTCAGGTTGGCATGGACAAGGTATGCCGAATGGCCTTCTTCTGTGCTGTAACTTTCCTACAGTTCTATAACCACATGGTAGGGAGAGGAGGCCAGTATGTGGATCCTCAGCTGAGCAGAGGAATGAATCTGAGAGCACACAGGGGACTGAAAGACTGTGTGTTACTGCGAGCAGCACCATTATCAATAGAACATAGAACATTACAGCGCAGAACAGGCCCTTCGGCCCACGATGTTGCGCCGACCTGTTTTAAAAAAAAAACACTGACCCACTGATCTAAACTAATCTAAATAGTTCCTCCAAAGGTCTCGCTGTTGCTTAATGACATGGCTCGAAGGGCCGAATGGCCTGTTCCTACTTTCTATGTTTCTGTGCCTGATGACTCCTTCCATGTGATGATGGGGAGGAGGAGGGAAGGGAGGTCACTGATCATTTATATCTCTCCACTCTGCACGCAGGACAAAGTTGGGTAAGTTTCCTCACTTAGGGTCACAGTGGAACAGCTTTGCTTGGGGGAACCTCAACCTACAGTGTTCCAAGCAACTTCTGATAATCCAATCACCCTCAGCACAAAGGGTGAGATATAATGAATGAATAACAGTGCGTACCTGTGCAGCATCCAACCACGTCATGTTTGGCTTGTCACTCACATCAGCTGTTGGTTCACTGGGTGGGAGGAATGAAAAAGATATTGTTTCTCATGACTGGCTTGTTGAAGATGCTGATAAGCTATCACAAGGCCATCAAGGACAGAAAGGAACAGGGGATTGAATCAGGAGAGAGGAGTTCAGAGATTCCCAAACAAGAGATTTCCCAACGTGAGCCCATTTTAACATCAGAAAAATAACACTGCTTTAATATGACACACAGATGAGGCGAACCTAGGCAGTGAACACAATTCAGTTACGTTCACCTTAGTGATGGAAAGGGATAGGTATGAACCTCGGGCTAGTGGTTTTAGCTGGGGGAAGGGTAATTATGAGGCTATTAGGAGAGAATTAGGAAGCATAGTTGGACTAGGAGATTACAGGGACTGGGAACGTCTGAAATGTGGAGTTTTTCCAAGGAGCAGCTACTGTGAGTCCGTGATAGGTATGTCCCTGTCAGGCAAGGAGGAATTGGTAGGGCGAGGGAACCGTGGTGTACTAAAAAAGTTTTTTCGTTGGTTAAGAGGAAAAAGGAGGCTTATGTTTGGATGAGACGTGAGGGCTCGGGTAGTGCACTAGAAAACTTTAGATTGGCTAGGAGGGAGTTGAAGAGTGAGCTAAGAAGGGCTAAAAGAGGACATGAAAAGACTTTGGCTGATAGGGTTAAGGAGAATCCTAAGGCGTTCTATAGATATGTCAGGAACAGAAGGTTGGTTAGGGCAAGATTAGGGCCAGTTATAGACAGCAGAGGGAAGTTATGTGTGGAACTGGTGGAGACTGGAGAGGCATTGAACCAATATTTCTCTTCGGTGTTCACACAGGGGGACATGGATATAGCTAAGGAGGACACAGGGTTGCAGGGGAGTAGAACTGACAGTGTTGCAGTTGATAAGGAGGATGTGCTAGATATTCTAGAGGGTCTGAAAATAGATAAGTCCCCTGGTCCGGATGGGATTTACCCCAGGATTCTCTGGGAGGCAAGAGAAGTGATTGCTGAGCCTCTGGCTCTGATCTTCAGGTCGTCGTTGGCCTCTGGTATAGTACCGGAAGATTGGAGGTTAGCGAATGTTGTCCCATTGTTTAAGAAGGGGAACAGAGACTTCCCCGGGAATTATAGACCGATGAGTCTCACTTCTGTTGTGGGCAAGGTTTTAGAAAAAATTATTCGGGATAGGATTTATAGTTATTTGGAGAGTAATGAATTGATTGGAGATAGTCAGCATGGTTTTGTGGCGGGTAGGTCGTGCCTTACTAACCTTATTGAGTTTTTTGAGGGAGTGACCAAAGAGGTGGATGGGGGTAAGGCAGTGGACGTGGTGTATATGGATTTTAGTAAGGCGTTTGATAAGATTCACCATGGTAGGCTTCTGCAGATGTATGGGATTGGGGGTGATCTAGGGAATTGGATCAGGAATTGGCCAGCGGATAGGAGACAGAGGGTGGTGGTTGATGGTAAATATTCATCATGGAATTCGGTTACGAGTGGTGTGCCTCAGGGATCTGTTTTGGGGCCACTGCTGTTTGTAATTTTTATTAATGATCTGGATGAGGGTATAGTTGGGTGGATTAGTAAATTTGCTGATGACACCAAAGTCGGAGGTGTGGTAGATAGTGATGAAGGGTGTCATAGTTTGCAGGAAGACTTAGACAGGTTGCAGAGCTGGACCGAGAGGTGGCGGATGGAATTTAATGCGGAGAAGTGTGAGGTAATTTACTTTGGTAGGAATAACAGATGTGTCGAGTATAGGGCTAACGGGAGGACTTTGAATAGTGTGGATGAGCAGAGGGATCTAGGTGTATATGTACATAGATCCCTGAAAGTTGGGAGTCAAGTAGAAAAGGTTGTTAAGAAGGCATACGGTGTCTTGGCGTTTATTGGTAGGGGGATTGAATTTAGGAGTCGCAGCGTCATGTTGCAACTGTACACAACTCTGGTGCAGCCACACTTGGAGTACTGTGTGCAGTTCTGGTCCCCACATTACAGGAAGGATGTGGAGGCTTTGGAGAGGGTGCAGAGGAGGTTTACCAGGATGTTGCCTGGTATGGAGGGGAGGTCCTATGAGGAGAGGCTGGGGGATTTGGGGTTGTTTTCGCTGGAAAGAAGGCGGCTAAGAGGGGATCTTATTGAAACATATAAGATGATTAGAGGTTTAGATAGGGTGGATAGTAATAGCCTTTTTCCTCTGATGGAGAAATCTAGCACGAGGGGGCATGGCTTTAAATTAAGGGGGGGTAGTTATAGGACGGATGTCAGGGGTAGGTTCTTTACCCAGAGGGTGGTGAGGGACTGGAATGCCCTGCCTGCTGCAGTTGTAAATGCACCTAGTTTGGGGGCGTTTAAGAGATCTGTGGATAGGTTTATGGACGAAAAGGGATTGGTTTAGGTTAGTGGGTCATTGTTTTGTAACTGGTCGGCGCAACATCATGGGCCAAAGGGCCTGTTCTGCGCTGTAATGTTCTATGTTCTATGATCCGTTGGCTGAACACAGCGTTGAAGCAAGTCTTTTTACGCAGAGGATGGTGGATGCCTGGAACTCGCTATTGGGGGAGGTTGAAAGCAGGGGCATCTTGAAAAATACATGAATAGGATGGGAATAAAGAGATATGGTCCCCGGAAGGGTAGGAGGTTTTAGTTCCGTTGGGCAGCATGGTCAGTGCAGACTTGGAGAGCCTGTTCCTGTGCTATAATTTTCTTTGTTCTTTGTTCAATGGGAGAATCCATTACCAGAACAGAAAGTAAGAAAGCTTTGATAAACCAGTAAATGATAGACCATTGCAACTGGAGACCTGTCCAATTCTGGGCACCGCACCCGGATATGAAGGTTTACCAGAGAGTTCCAGGGAGGAGTAGCTTGAGTTACAAGGATAGATTGTGGAAACTGGAACTTGTTCTCCTTGCAGCTGATTCTGATAGAGGTATTCTAAATCATGAAGGGTCTGCACTGCATAGGCAGGGTGAGACTGCTCCCATTGAGAACCAGAGGACACAGATTTATGGCAATTGGCAAAAGAAGCAATGGTGACACGAGGAGATAAAAACAAATTATTGCAGATGCTGGAATCTGAAACAAAAACAGATAATGTTGGAAAATTTCAGGGTCTTTTAAGAGACTTCTGGATGAGTACATGGGACTTAATAGGTTTGAGGGTTATAGGTAAGCCTACTAGGAAGAGATAAGATCGGCACAACTTGTGGGCCAAAGGGCCTGTTTATGCTGTAGTTTTTCTATGTCTGACAGCATCTGTGGGGAGAGAACAAGGCTCTGAAGAAGGGTCACCCGGACTCGAAACATTGGCTCTATTCTCTCTCTACAGATGCTGTCAGACCTGCTGAGATTTTCCAGCATTTTCTATTTTAGCGACACAAGGAGAAACTCTTATATGCAAATGGTTATGATCTGGAATGCACTGCTTGAGAATGTGTTGGAGGCAGAGAATTGAACAATAGTCAGACGAGAAAAGTTTGTAGCGGCACGGGGAGAGGCAGGGGCGCTGGGGGAGAGAGGCAGGAGCACGGGATTAGCTGAGTTGCTTTGAGAGATTGTTGGCACCAATATGACAAATCAAATCATCTCTCTCTACCCTGTGCCATTCTGTAATTCTACACTGCATCCAACAATAAACACTCTAATGCTAACCTGGTCAGGTCAACTAACTCAGAACCAACCAGGAACCAAACTTGGGGTCCATCCAGAAGGATGTGTAACAATCTATAACATAAACAATAAAACAGAAAACAACTGTGTGTGTGTGTGAGATGCATGTCAGCACAGTTCTTCAAAGAAGAGAAAAATAAGAGCGGCAAAGGGAGAATCTGCAAAGAGAAATGCAGTTAATATAAAATAGAGCACAACTATCTTGTAAACAGCAAGTGTGGAACATGGGGCCTAAAACTAGTGCAGTCTTTTGGGACAGAGAGTGCTGGATGCTTGGAAGCACAGTGCAGGACTTGAATACACTATGGCTGGAATTTTACTGGCAGCCCGCCTCAACTCCAGGAGCGGACGAGCCTCAGGAGAATGGCATTCTCCTTTGATCTTGGACGGGATCATACAAACCTCGGGCAGACATGTCGGTAAGATTCCTCCCACTGAGTACTTTGTGTCCATGTTTATTGAGTGGTAAATCATCAGTAGGAGCACTGATGGTTGAGTTAATGGATGGGGTAAAAATCGATAGGCAGGCTGTACTGGGACAGATGGCAGTGCTTGAGAGAGGATAAGTCACCTGGTCCAGATAGCTTACATTGCAGGCTGATAAGGGGAGTGAGGGTGCAATAGAGGACTGATTTCACATTATCTTCCTATCTTTCCTCGAAATGGGGGTGGTGCCAGAGGAGTGAAGAGTAGCAAATGCTGAAGAAAGAGTGCAAGGAAATTCCTAGTAACTACACTGTCAGTCTAACATCAATAATGGGTGACAATAAGCATAAAACTCAACAAGCACTTGGAGAGGTCTGAGATAGTTCAAAGAATCCTAACAATGCAGAAGGAGACCATTCAGCCCATCAAGTCTGCACCTACAACAACCCCACCCAGGCCCTATCCCTGTAACCCCACATATTTACCTTGTTAATCTCCCTGACACTAAGGGTCAATTTAGCATGCTCAAGCAACCTAACCCACATATATTTGGACTGTGGGAGGCAACCCACGCAGACATAGGGAGAACGTACATGCTCCAAACAGACCAACACCTAAGCCAGGAATCAAACGCAGGCCTGTGGTGAGGTGAAGCAGCAGTGCTAACCACTGTGCTGCCCATGATTAAAGAGAGATTTGCGTTAATTAAGGAGAAGTTTGAGTTAGTTAACAAGGTTTGAGTTAATTAATGAGAGGCTTGCATTAGTTAAGGAGGTTTGAGTTAGTTAAGGAGAGGTTTGAGTTAAGAAAAGGTTTGAGTTAAAGAGAGGTTTGAGTTAGTTAAGGAGAGGTTTAAGTTGCTCATCAAGAGAAGCTTGATGAAGGGAATGTGGTGGATGTTGGGGGGGGGACAGCCATTCCCTAGTTCATTCCCCATGACAATGCTTTTACTAATCAGAGTCAACCTGCCTGGCTTAAATTTGAACAATAGCTTGGCAGTTAACTGTTTTCTACTGCATTCTCTATGGCAGCCCCTCCCAACCAACCAATCAGCACTCTCTTGTCTTGCAGTATAAATTGTCCCCTTTAACACTGGTATTCTTATACCTACCCTGATGAGTGCAAGGTGAAAAGTTTCAACAGCGTGTCTTTTTTTTATAGCAATCCTCAGCTTTTTTGGATAATAATCACTATTGTGACATAGGTAAATATGGCAGTCAATAAACATACAGCAAACACCCACAAATATCAGTGATAAAATGAGGTTTAATAATGCTATTTGAAGGGAAAATGATGACCAGGACACCAATGTAAAAGGTGAGAACAAGCAGCATAGATAATTCCACTGTGACTTCCATTAAAACAGTCAATGTTTTTTAACCAAAATGTAGTCAGGCACTCTCCCCCATGACTGACACTTACAGCCAAACTTACCTTTCCAAGGCTTCACTGGTTCCGGACAAAATCGTCACGTTATCGAGGGCTGGGAAAAGAGAATAATTCCCTTGTCCATCATGGTCCATTTCAGATTCAAAATTGGACAGAGAATTCATGGTGTCAATCGGAGATAGCGATGTCTCTGGAGAATGACTGCTCGTGGACTATTCAGGACAAAAACACACATGTACAACCACAATTAAGTTAAAAATACTTCAGATCAAGGTTTCACAAAAATATTTCATATTTTAATTGTTGTCTAACATTACAACCATGTTGTCATTCACAAGGTGAAGCAACCACAATACCATAAGTAGACCGTTCAGCCCCTTGAGCCTACTCCACTGTTCAATGGGATCATGGCTGGTCCTATTGAAGTCAGCTTGGTTACAAATCAGGGCTTCTCCATAAACCTTTCTCTACCGAGCTTTCCTGCTACGTTAGTGAGAGGTAAGAATTTGGCCAGAATCAGGCAGGTATACCCTCAACCCAGAAGCACATGTCTCAATGTCATCGCGCACTCATATAATCTACAGTGTAGAAGGCCATTTGGCCCATCGAGTCTGCACCAACAATAATCCCACCTAGCAGCTATCCCCATAACCCCACATATTTATCCTCCTAGTCCGCCTGACACTTAAGGGCAATTTAGTTTCCTCCCACATCTTTGGAGTGTGGGAGGAAACCAGAGCACCCAGAGGGAACCCATGCAGACACGTATGCAAACTCCACACAGACAGTGACCCGAGGCTGTAATTGAATCCGGGTCCTAGCGCTGTGAGGCAGCAATACTAACCACAGTGCCACCCACCCAAGCAATATTTCAGTTGGCGGGTGCATGTGAGAGTTGGAAACATACCCACCAACAACCAAGCATGCAATTTAGACCATCGAGGGGTCATTTGAATGAATTTTTACATAGCCAGTCTGCTTCTAAGGTTGTCAGATGGGTCAAGTGGCCTTTATGTTTCAGTTGTAACTTTAAAGAAGAGTGGAATGGACTGTCAGGGCTGAAATAAAACTCGGAAAGTTGTCTGGGGCTGAGGTTTATGTTTGACTGTGCTGCTGAGACTGTGTGTGTGTGTGTGTGTGTGTGTGTGTATGTGTGTGTGTGCGCACGCGTGTAGCTTTTCCATTGCTATTTATTATTCAGCAGTTCCCTCGGACAATTCCATAGCAGCTGTCCCTCTTAGGGAACACTTTGAAACACCAATCTGCACCCAGGACAGTCATTGTGGTTTTTTAAACTTCCACCATTTCTCCACAAAATTACAAACTGCACTAAGTCAGGCACATTAAATCATTATTTTAAATTTATATACAGGCCAGGACAGTACAGTGGTTAACACCGCAGCCTCACAGTGCCAGATTTATAGCTTGGATCACTATGTTGGTTTCCTCCAGTGCTCCGGTTCCCTTCCACAGTCTGAAAGACATGCTGGTTAGGCGCATTGACCATGGTAAATTTCCCTTCAGTGTACCTGAACAGGTGCCGGGATGTGGTGACCAGGGGATTTTCACAGTAGCTTCATTGCTGAGTTAATGTAAGCCTACTTGTGACGCTAATAAATAAATTTAAATTTTTCTCAGTGCCAGCCCTCTTCCCGGCCTCTTCCCACTCTCCCGGCAGGGTCAGCCTTTCCTAATATCCGTTCAGGTAATTGGCCAGACAGAGTACATCACGTTCCGGGGCTGATCATAGCTGGAAGTGCGTTTCCCACCTGCTGCCAAGCACACTGAGAGCGGGGACTAAAGGCTTGACCTCTGGATTTCAATGCAGCATACGATGGGATGTGGGATTACCTCTCCATTCCTATCTGAACAGCGAGAGGGAATACAGGGCAGCAGGCTATTGATAATGCACTTATCACAAGTTCATATCCCACAAGTTAAGTCGTTCATGGAGTTAGATCCAGTGTTCAGGACAGAAACAGGTCAGTCGGCCAACTGGTCTCCTCCCACCCAATTTCAACACAGCCTGTCACTATATCATAGAAACACAGAAGATAGGTGGGTACAGTTTTGACTTTTTAAAAGCGTTTAGACATGGGTAAGATGTGTACAGAGGGATATGAGCCAAACATGGCAACTGGGACTAGCTTTGGGGTTAAAAAAAGGGGCAACATGGACAAGTTGGGCTGAAGGTCCTGTATCCATGCTGTAAACCTCTGACTCTATAGGAGGAGGAAGCCATCGGGCCCCTCGAGTCTGCTCTGCCATTCATCACCATCATGGCTGATCATCCAACTCAATAGCCTAATTCTGCTTTTTCCCCATAACTTGGATCCCATTTTACCCAAGTGCTATATCCAGCAATCTTGAATACATTCAATGTTTTGGCATCAACTACTTCCTGTGGGAATGAATTCCACAGGCTCACCACTCTCTGGGTGAAGAAATGTCTCCTCATTTCCATTCTAAATGGTCTACTCTGGATCCTCAAACTGTGACCCCTGGTTCTGGAATCCCCCACCTTTGGGAACATCCTCTCTGCATCTACCCTATCCAGTCCTGTTAGAATTTTATAAGTCTGTATGAGATCCCTCCTCATTCATCTGAACTCCAGTGAAAACAATCCTAACCTAGTCAATCTCTCCTCATACATCAGTCCCACCAAGAGCCTGGTAAACCTTCGCTGCACTCCCTCGAGAGCAAGAACACTCTTTCTCAGAAAAGGACACCAAAACTACACACAATACTCTAGGTGTGGCCTCACTAAGGCCCTGTACTATTGCAACAACATATCCCTACTCCTGTACTCGAAACCTCTCGCAATGAAGGCCAACATGCCATTTACCTTCTTTACCGCCTGCTGTACCTGCATGCTTGCCTTCAGTGACTGGTGCACAAGGACACCCAGATCCCTCTGCACACTCCCCTCTCCCAATTTACAGCCATTAAGGCAGTAATCAGCCTTCATTTTGCTTCCAAAGTGAATAACCTCACATTTATCCAAATTATACTGCATCTACCATTGATTTGCCCACTTACCCAGATCATTCTGAAGGATCTCTGCATCCTCGTCACAGTTCACCCTCCCAAGATGATACCAACTTGGTATCATCTACAAACTTTGAGACGTTACATTTTATTCCCTCATTCAAATCATTAATATATATTGTGGATAGCTGGGGTCCCAGCTCTGATTCCTGTGGCATCCCCACTAGTTACTGCCTGCCAATTTGAAAAGAACCCGTTAATTCCTACTCCTTGTTTCCTCCTGTACTTCTCTCCCTCATTTGTTTTAACGGGCTTCCCCTGCGTCTCTCTATGCTCCACCATTCCACGTGGCAGCAAGTTTTACATTCCAGCCATCTCTGGGTACAGCCACACCCCAGTGTGGTATGCGAGTCCTGGGGTGGGATTGAATTCCGGGGTGGGATTGAATTCCAGGGCTTTGGGCTCGGAGGCAGGGAACACTACTCACTGCCCCCTGTTCAGCTTCACAACATGAGAACACTAAGGGACTTTTTAAGCTATCAAAGTACTTGAAATTAAGATTGCAGCTTCTAGCGGTTCAAGGACAAATAGGAATTGTGTCCCACCTGGTGATTGATGTTGTAAACTGGTCAGTAACTCATTGATAATATCTGCACAGTCTCGGCTGGTGAGAATATTCAGCTAGGGAAAGGATACCATTCAGGAAAATGAGAATGATGGAATGATTAGACCATGTTTCTGCACTGTAGGGTTCTATTAGTACAGCCACTGGACAACAACACAATGAACAAGCAGTGATTCAGACTGAAATCTCATCCAGCGGCACGGTAGCACAGTGGTTAGGGCGGCACGGTAGCACAGTGGTTAGCACTGCTGCTTCACAGCTCCAGGGTCCTGGGTTCGATTCCCGGCTCGGGTAACTGCCTGTGTGGAGTTTGCACATTCTCCTCGTGTCTGCGTGGGTTTTCTCCGGGTGCTCCGGTTTCCTCCCACAGTCCAAAGATGTGCGGGTTAGGTTCATTGGCTATGCTAAAATTGCCCCTTAGTGTCCTGGGATGTGTAGGTTAGAGGGATTAGTAGGTAAATGTGTAGGGATATGGGGATAGGGCCTGGGTGGGATTGTGTTCGGTGCAGACTCGATGGGCCGAAGGGCCTGTTTCTGCATTGTAGGGTTCTATGTAACTATGTAACATTCAGTGAGTGTAGGGCAGGCTAAAGGAGAGTATCCAATCCAGCTGGACAACGCAATAGGCACAGCCCCCGTGTCCTAGCCGTGAGGCAGCTGCTGTAAGGGAGAAGCTAGAGGAGACTGAATGGTCACAGATAGGACATGGTCACTCCCGCAACAATGCTGACCTCCTTGGGTCAGTCCAATGGTGGTCGTACCAAACGGTACCACTGCCATCAGGTGAAAGCATTTTGTTTTGCTGAATATTGAGGTTGGAGCAATGTGCTCACTTGGTGCGAAGATTTCTGTGATTCTCAACGTCCACAATGGGTTTGGGTACAAGTCTCAGAACAAGTTTGTCTCAAACCACACATCCAGTCAGTAATATCTCCAGAGGGCTCCCCCTGTGCCTGAAGGCCCCCTGTTCACCATTTTACTGAACAGTGTCCTTTCCCAAACTGAATATTCTCACCGAAATCTCCATCTGGGATCAGCTCCAAATCAGGAGACTTTCAACACAAGATGGTGGAAGGAGTGTAGGGGGTTAGAGGTCATTGCAGTGGATGTGTAACAGTTGGGTTTGGGAAGATGAAGAAACAATTTGAGTCTATAACACCCAGAAATGTTTCTTCATCAAACACAGTATGATCCGAAACATGGAAAAATTTTATAGACAGGAACACGGGAACAGGTCATCTGGACCTTTCAGCCTGTTCCACATTCAGCGAAATCATGGCTGCTTTAATTCCGTACACCCACTTTCATCCCTTATTCCATAATACCTCAGGAAAAAAATCCCTAACAATCTCAGATCTAAACTTGGAAATTAATCTACCACCGATTAGTGTTTGTGGAAGAGTTCCAAACGTGTACCATGCTTTGTGAAGTTAATGTACAATGTAACGTAAAGTATATTTATTAGTCACAAGTAGGCTTACATTAACACTGCAATGAAGTTACTGTGAAAATCCCCTAGTTGCCATGCTCCAGGGCCTGTTCGGTTACACAGAGGGTGAAATTAGCATGGTCCACGCACCTAAACAGCACGTCTTTCGACTGTGGGAGAAAACCGGAGCACCCGGAGGAAATCCACGCTGACACAGGGAGAACGTACAAACTCAGCACAGACGCTGACCCAAGTCGGGAAAGGAACCCTGGCGCTGTGAGGCAGCACTGCTAACCACTCTGTCACCATGCCAATATGATACAACTCAATCTGGATTTGGAGCAGCATTGAATCAGAATAGATTCCATGCTTTAGGAGCAGTGATGTGATGCATACAAATTGAGAAGAATTCCTACAGATCGTGGTACCCTGTGACAAATCTGAATCAATGGGAAGAATATATGGATATGCAAAAATAACCAAATCGATATTCAAGTGAATGCGGTGTGTGACATCAGCTGTAACGCACGAAGAGTTAGTCACACAGTAAACACACACAAGCATTGCAGGTTCTATCTATAGTATCTGTCACAGTCACTATTGGCCCTGGATATCTAGGGAATTTAAACAATGCATTGTAAAGTTTGGTTTATCACAGTTCTCTAAGTGAGAAACTGTCACGACAGGATGACACTGCAGCGAGGACCAGGTCAAAGGCTGACCTCTGAGGGATACATGACCACACTCGACACATCACGAGCACTTCACCAAAATAACCAACCTCACATCCGTCACTACAGAAGATTTGGACAAGCAGACACTCATATCAGCTAACCTGAAATGGCCTCAATTCAATTAAGGATGGTCTAGCCAGTGACAACCACATCATAGGATCATAGCATTCCTACAGTGCAGAAGGAGACCATTGATCCTGCACTGACAACAATGCCACTCAGGCCCGATTTCCCTGTAACCCCGGTATTTACCTGCTCACCACCGCGTTCCCTCCCCCCCGACACTAAGGGCAATTTAGCATGGCTATCCACCTAATGTACACATCTTTGGAACGTGAGAGGAAACCGGAGTACCCCGAGGAAACGCATGCAAACATGGGGAGAATGTGCAAACTCCACACAGTGACCTGAGGCTGGAATTGAACTCCAGTCCCTGGAGCTGTGAGGCAGCAGTGCTCACCACTGTGCCACCGTGCCATCTCAGAAAGTCCATGAAAGAATTTTTAAAAACATTTCCAGCTATCAGATTCAGTAAGTGAGTCCTGCGCAGAGACATAGGAACAAGGCATCTTTTACAAAACTCTGGTGCAGCTGCACTTGGGAGTAATGCGTACATTTCTGGTCGCTGCATCATAGGAAGAATATGGAAGCATTGGAAAGGGTGCAGAGATTTACCAGGATGTTGCCTGGTATAGTGGGAAGGTCTTATGAGGAAAGGCTGAGGGACTTGTTTTCGTTAGAGAGAAGAAGGTTACGAGGTGACTTAATAGAGGCATATAAGATGATCAGAGGGTTAGATAGGGTGGACAGTGAGAGCCTTTTTCGTCGGATGGCGATGGCTAGCATGAGCAGACATAGCTTTAAGTTGAGGGGTGACAGATATAGGACAGATGTCATGAGGTAGGTTCTTTACTTAGAGAGTAATAAGGGCGTGGAATGCCCTGCCTGCAACAGTAGTGGACTCACCAACATTAAGGGCATTTAAATGGTCACTGGATAAACATATGGATGATATTGGAATAGTGTAGGTTAGATGGGCTTTAGATTGATTCCACAGGTCGCCGCAACATCAAGGGCCAAAGGGCCTGTTCTGTGCTATCATGTTCTATCTTTTCCAATGTAACCGCAACCTCGCCATGTGGCACAGTGGTTAGTACTGCTGCCTCATAGCACCAAGGACCTGGGTTCAATTCCTGGCTTGGGTCACTGTCTGTGTGGAGTTTGCACATTCTCTCCGTGTCTGCGTGGGTTTCCTCCGGGTGCTCCCGTTTCCTCCTACAGTCCAAAGGCATGCTGGTCAGGCACGTTGGCCATGCTAAATTCTCCCTCAGTGTACCCGAACAGGCACCAGCGGTGTGGCGACTAGAGGATTTTCACAGTAACTTCACTGCAGTGTTAATGTAAGCATGTGACACTAATAAATAAACTTTACTTTTTAACATCAATATTTGATTGAGGAAGACACGGATGAAGCCATAAGCGTGAAGCAGGCTTAGCAGTGTTACTCTGACAGGAATACTAAACTAATTCATCAACAAATCTCCCTGCCTCAACCCAGCTAAATCATCCTGTTCAGTTTACTTGGAATACTAGTACTGCGTAAATCTGATCCTAGTGTGTGGGAATCAAAGTGCAGTCCCCAGTACCCCGGGGTCAGAGCTGCACCCCGGGTATCGGGGTGCAGCTCTGACCCCAGTGCCTGGGAATCAGGGTGCAGCTCTGCCCCCAGTGCCTGGGAATCAGGGTGCAGCTCTGCCCCCAGTGCCCAAGGAATTGGGGTGCAGCTCTGCCCCAGTGCCCAGGTATCAGGATGCAGCTCTGCCCTTAGTGCCTGGGTATCAGGGTGCTGCTCTGCCCCCAGAGCCCAGGTATCACGGGGCAGCTCTGCCCTCAGTGCCTGAGGAATCAGGGTGCAGCTCTGCCCCAGAGCCCGGGATCGGGGTGCAGCTGTGGCCCCAGTGCCCAGGGATCAGAGTGTAACTCTGACCCCAGAGCCCGGGATCGGGGTGCAGCTGTGGCCCCAGTGCCCAGGGATCAGAGTGTAACTCTGACCTCAGAGCCCGGGTATCAGGGCGCAGCTCTGACCTCCGTGCCCCAGATCGGGGTGCAGCTCTGCCCCCACAGCCTGGAAACAGGGGTGCAGCTCTGCCTTCGGTGCCTGAGAATTGGGGTGCAGCTCTGCCCTCGGTGCCCGAGGAATAGGGGTGCCGCTCTACCCTCAGTGCCCGAGAATTGGGGTGCCACTCTGCCCCCAATGCCCAAGGAATCAGAATGCAACTCTGTCCCCAATGCCTGGGGATCAGGGTGCAGCTCTGTCCCCTGTGCCTGGGGATCGGGGTGCAGCTCTGCCCCCACAGCCCGGGATCGGGGTGCAGCTCTGCCCCCACAGCCCGGGATCGGGGTGCAGCTCTGTCCCCAGTACCCGGGGATTGGGGTGCAGCTCTGCCCCCACAGCTCGGGATCGGGGTGCAGCTCTGCCCCCACAGCCCGGGATCGGGGTGCAGCTCTGTCCCCAGTACCCGGGGATTGGGGTGCCGCTCTGCCCCCAATGCCTGAGGAATCAGGGTGCAGCTCTGACCCCAGTGCCCGGGGATCAGAGTGTAACTCTAACCCCAAGAGCCCCGGTATCGGAGTGCAGCTCTGCCCCCAGAGCCCGGGAGAGTGCAGTTGTGACCTCAATGTCCCGGGTATCAGGGTGCAGCTCTGCCCCCTGAGCCTGGAAACGGGGGTGCAGCTCTGCCCCCAGAGCCTGGAAACAGGGGTGCAGCTCTGCCCCCAGAGCCTGGAAACAGGGGTGCAGCTCTGCCCTCAGTGTCCCGGGTATCAGGGTGCAGCTCTGCCCCCTGAGCCTGGAAACGGGGGTGCAGCTCTGCCCCCAGAGCCCGGGAGAGTGCAGTTGTGACCCGTGTCCGTGTGTCAGGGTGCAGCTCTGCCCTCAGTGTCCCGGGTATCAGGGTGCAGCTCTGCCCCCAGAGCCTGGAAACGGGGGTGCAGCTCTGCCCCCTGAGCCTGGAAACGGGGGTGCAGCTCTGCCCCCTGAGCCTGGAAACGGGGGTGCAGCTCTGCCCCCAGAGCCCAGGTATCAGGGTGCAGCTCTGCCCCCAGAGCCCGGCGGTCTGCCCGGGAGGGGGAGTCACCCTGGGGCGGGCTGTGCAGGAAAACCCGGCGGAGGCGCTGGGCCTAGCGGCGGAGCCTGGCCGGGAGACTCACCACCGGCAGCAGGATGGGGGGTTTGTGGCCGAGCCGGAGCTGCTCCTTCCCGTGGATCATCGGCGATTTGTGGAGGATCTCCGCTTCCGTCTCCAGGCTGTGAGCCTCCATCCCGGAGCTCGGAGCCCGCCGAGCCCCAAACCAGCGGAGCGAGGCCGGCCCAGCGGCGGCGGCAGGGACGCGGGAGGACTCGGCGCCGCTCGGGGCGGACTCGGGACAACTCGGGGCCGCTCGTGGGGCTCGGGGCCGATCGGGGAGACCGATCGGCGGGACTCGGGGAGACTCGTGGCCGCTCGGCGGGGACTCGAGACCGTTCGGGGCTGCTCGTGGCCGCTCGGGGTGATTCGGGGCCGCTCGGCGCAGTCTCGGAACCGCTCGTGGCCGCTCGGCGGGGACTCGAGACCGTTCGGGGCTGCTCGTGGCCGCTCGGCGGGGACTCGAGACCGTTCGGGGCTGCTCGTGGCCGCTCGGCGGGGACTCGAGACCGTTCGGGGCTGCTCGTGGCCGCTCGGCGGGGACTCGAGACCGTTCGGGGCTGCTCGTGGCCGCTCGGCGGGGACTCGAGACCGTTCGGGGCTGCTCGTGGCCGCTCGGCGGGGACTCGAGACCGTTCGGGGCTGCTCGTGGCCGCTCGGGGTGATTCGGGGCCGCTCGGCGCAGTCTCGGAACCGCTCGTGACCGCTCGGCGGGGACTCGGGTGTTTCCGGCGACTATCTTGTTTGAATCTTTAAAGGCGTCTAGAGCTCAACAACAACAACTTTTATTTATGTGGCGTCCTTAATGTAATAAATTACATTTCAATCACAGCTCTGTCACCAAATTCATGACACAAATTATTCCTCACAATTATATCTTTCTCACAGATCCTGAGAGACTGTTGTTCTACACAGTTCAGCGTCGTGCAATGTTGTAGACGGGTACAATTTGATTGCGATTGTTGTACACAGTTCAGTGTATAGTATTGTACACGGTTTGGTGTTGTACACGGTTCAGCGTGACAATGTTGTACAGGTACAACATGACTGTGATTGCTGTACACGATTCAATGTAGTGTTGTACACGGTTCAGCGTTGTACACGGTTCAGTGTGGTACAATATTGTACACGGGTACAGTATGACTGCGATTTTGTTGTACACAGTTCAATCTACAGTGTTGTACACGGTTCAATGTTGTGCACAGTTCAGCGTTGTACGATATGATTGTGATTACAGAGACATGGCTGCAGGGTGTCCAAGGCTGGGAACTCAATACCCAAGGGAATTCAATAGTTAGGAAGGAGTGAGCAAAACGGAAAGGGGTGGGGTGGTGTTGTTAGTTCAGGATGAAATCTCAATAGAGAGAGAGGATATTGGCTCAGAATTTCCAGAGGCGAGCCAGCCTGGGTGGAGATAAGAAGCAACAAAGGGGCAGGAAATTTATCTATAGGCCTCCAAACAGTAGGGATAAAGGAAGGGGTGGAAATTCAGAATGCTCGCTGCCACAGTAACCATGGATGACTTTAATCTACGGATAGATTGGGCAAATCAAATTAGCAACAATAACATGACAGATGAATTCCTGGAGGATGTATGAGATTTAGACCAGTGTGTTGAGGAACCAACAAGGGAACACGCTATCCTGGATCAGGTATTAAAGGTTAATTAATAATCTTGTTGTGCAGGGTCCTTTAGGGAACAGTGACCATAATCTGATAGAATTCCTTCGAATGCACCGTGGAAAAATCCAATCTGAAACTCAGGTCTCAAACAAAGGTAAGAGGGACAAATTGGCCAAAATAGATTGGGGGAGTTCATTAAAGGCACGGTGGTGCATAGGGAATGGCTAATATTTGAGGAACAAATGTACCCATTGTAAGCATTATACATTCCTTTCTGAAACAAAATCACAAGAAAAGCAGCCCAAAAATGGCTTACAAATGAAATTAAGGATAAGGATCCAAAGATGGAGTTTACGAAGTTATTAGAAAAAGCAGCAGACATGAGGATTGGGAGAAGTTCAGTATTCAGTAAAGGATGACAAATTCATTGGTCAAGAAGGGAGAAATAGAAGCAACATTAAGGTGGACTGTAAAAGCTCCTTTATGTATAAGAAAAGAAAAAGGTCAGTGAAGACAGTTGCAGGTCCCTTACAGTCCAAAATAAGGGAATCTATAATAGAGGACAAGGAAGCAGCAGAACAATTTAACAACTACTTTAGAGTCAAATAGTCATTGAGGTTTACAGCATGGAAACAGGCCCTTTGGCCCAACTTGTCCATGCCGCCTTTTTTTCAAACCCCTAATCCCAATTGCCCACATTTGGCCCAATAGACTTTAGTTCTGTCTTCACAGAGGTGGACACAAATAACTGGGACAATTTATTATCCAGGTGTTTCGCTATTTCTTCCTTGATGATAGATTCAAGTATTTTCCCTACTGCACAAGCTAAGCTAACCGGCCTATAGTGACCTGCCTTCTGTCCACCTCCAGATTTGCTGTTTTCCAATCTGTGGTAACCACCCCAGAGTCCAGCGAATTTTGGTTAATTCTCTACCACAGAGGGCTGTGGAGGTCAAGTCAATAAGTCTATTTAAGAAGGAAATAGATTTCTTGACTCTAAAAATGCCGAAGGCTATAGGGAGCATGCTGGAGTGTGGTACTGAGATGGAGGATCACAATGAATGGCAGAGCAGGTTCGAAGGGCTGAATGGCCTGCTCCTGTTCCTATTTTCAATGTTTCGAGTTGTAAAGATGCTCATTCACCAGTTTAGGGAAAACGCAACTGGTTTATTAATCCAGAGGCTCTCAGCCTTGTGGCTGCGGTCAGCTCCCAAGCTGACTCTGGGTACAGAGGGCCACACTTACTGGGGTGATCCACCACCCTGCTCCCCAATTGGTTTCCCCGAGTCGTGTGACCCTTACTCAGCTGATTGTCCCTTTAAGAATCAAACGCCACAAACAGCTCAAGAGTCAGTGTGGACTCAATGGGCCGAATGGCCTTCTACTGCACTGGCGGGATTCTAATAGAGGGTCAAGAATGAGATTGAAAACAATAAGCAAACGATAAAAGGACAGCACGGTGGCACAGTGGTTAGTACTACTGCTCACAGCTCCAGGGTCACTGGTTCAATTCCCAGCTTGGGTCACTGTCTGTGTGGAGTTTGCGCATTCTCCCCATGTCTGCGTGGGTTTCCTCTGGATGCTCCGATTCCTTCCCACAGTCCAAAGATGTGTAGGTTAGGGTGGATTGTCCCTGCTAAACTGTCCCTTAGTGTCCAAAGATGTGAAGGCTAGCTGGATGCGAAAGGATATTTTGGCCTTGGAGGGAGTACAGAGAAGGTTCACCAGGCTGATAACAGAGAAGAGGGGGTTGGCTTATGAAGAGAGATTAAATAGACCAGGCCTGTATTCGATGGAGTTTAGAAGGCTGAGAGGGGATCTTATCGAGACTTACAAGATAATGAAGGGGCTAGATAGGGTAGAGGTAGAGAGATTCTTCCCACTTACAGCAGGACTAGAGGGCACAGCCTCAAAATAAGGGGAAGGGGGGGGCGGTTTAGAACAGAGTTGAGGAGGAACTTCTTCACTCAAAGGGTGGTGAATCTCTGGAATTCTCTGCCCGTTGAAGTGGTGGAGGCTGCCTCGCTAAATATCTGATAGTGGATCAGTTCCACTTTCCCGCTCTCTCCCCATAACCCTTAATTCCCCTGTCTATCAGAAACCTATCTACCCGTGACTTAAATATATTCAGCGAGGCAGCCTCCACCACTTCAACGGGCAGAGAATTCCAGAGATTCACCACCCTTTGAGTGAAGAAGTTCCTCCTCAACTCTGTTCTAAACCGCCCCCCCTTCCCCTTATTTTGAGGTTGTGCCCTCTAGTCCTGCTATCCTTTCTCAGTGGGAAGAATCTCTCTACCTCTACCCTACCTAGCCCCTTCATTATCTTGTAAGTACATGGGGTTACAGGGATGGGATCTGGGTAAGATGCTTCATCAGAGGGTCGGTGCAGACTCAATGGGCCGAATGGGATTCTTTGAAACGGAGTAGAGGTGAAGCGAGGAAACATTTACTGCAGACTGGAACAAGCTTCCTGAGAGGGTGTTGGAGGCAGGTTCGATTGACATTCAGAAGGGCATTGGATTGCTATCTGAAAAGAGTGCAAGATTATGGGCGAAAGGCAGGGGAGTAGGACAATGTGATACAGTGGTACTTTATCCACATTATGCTGTGTCCAAAACAGAGTGTACGGTGTGAACACCACACTGCAAGTGGATCAGTGAATACAAACTCACAATAAACTAACAAATCGGTTCTCTAATTCAAGCAGCACAATGCTTCATTATCATTTCACTGTAAACCCATAACTAATAACCAGCATGAAATAACCATTCACGTCAACAGTTTAAAGGAGAGACTCCGAGATGATCATTCTTATTTCAAGGGTTCCCCCTTTTTGACAAAGGTATTTAAATAATGAACTCTCCGGCAATGACAGACAGCTGACGAGAGAAAGCAGGTCCCTCTCGGTTTCACCACAGTCACTTCAGAAATCAAAATCATTTCAAATCCAAGAACATTATCGGATTTGACTACGATCTAATTGCTCGATCTGGAAAGAAAGCTGAAAGCTGTCATAGAGGACATCGCTGCTGACTGTCGGAACCATCCGGTCGATCTTCAAAGGCGTATTTCCCGATCGACAACTGCTGGATTCCCCGTTTGGTGAAGTGCCCCACACCATGCTGTATTCCTGGGACATTCTCTTCATCCCCCTGTGGCAGTATGCCCTCCAAATAGGCTCCGCTGTCTAATCCATGTAACTATTCATCTGCTGTCAGCAACTCAAATGGCAATGCTGTCTGCTGCGTTGTCTGGGTTTCACTGCGCAGAGGGTTAGATTTCATATTCAGCGACTTGAGGAAGGGCAAGGAGGCCAGACTCTCAACCGGGATCTCTGCAAAGCAGAAATAGATCACCTCAATCTTGGCTTGTTTAAAAGTTTATTTATTAGTGTCACATGCAAGCTTACATTACAATGAAGCACAGTGGTTAGCACTGCTGCTTCACAGCTCCAGGGTCCTGGGTTCGATTCCCAGCTCGGGTCACTGCCTGTGTGGAGCTTGCACATTCTCCTCGTGTCTGCGTGGGTTTTCTCCGGGTGCTCCGGTTTCCTCCCACAGTCCAAAGATGTGCGGGTTAGGTTCATTGGCTATGCTAAAAAAATTGCCCCTTAGTGTCCTGGGATGTGTAGTTAGAGGGATTAGTAGGTAAATGTGTAGGGATATGGGGATAGGGTCTGGGTGGGATTGTGTTCGGTGCAGACTCGATGGGCCGAAGGGCCTGTTTCTGCACTGTAGGGTTCTATGAAGTGACTGTGAAAATCCCCTAGTCGCCACACGCCTGTTCAGGTGCACTGAGGGGGGAATTTAACACGGCCAATACACCCTAAACAACACGTCTTTTGGACTGTGAGAGGAAACTGGAGGAAACCCACGAGGAGAACGTACAAACTCCACACAGACAGGGACCCAAGCCGAGAATCGAACCCAGATCCCTAGCGCTGTGAGGCAGCAGTGCTACCCGCTGTGCCATCGTGCCGTGGAACACACAATGATCCACGGCCCAAAGTTGCTGGTAAATGGCCAGCGATGATGGAGTGATTAAAATAGGGGGCTGAATTTGGAGCTCGGGTGTTTCTGCAGGCTGTAGGACTGGGGGATGTGAAAGGGAAGGGAGGGACAAAGCCTTGGAGGAAATTGGAAAGTAAGGATAAGAATCTGAAAAATCAGACCTTGAAAAGGAGCAGGAGACAGTCAGCGAGCACAGGGGTGATGTGGGGAACAGGGTTTGGTGTGAATTAAGACAAGGGCAACAGGGTTTTAGATGATGTTGAGTTTACAGAGCATAGAACATGAAAGGCCAGCCAGCGATGTGTGGGATTGTAAAGTCCTGGGGTAATAAAAGCATGAATGAGGATTTCAGCAGGAATTGAGACTCGGGGAAAGTTGCTCAATGTTATCCAAGTGTAAATACACTATTTTACTGGGGGTAATTTTATATCAGAAGCTCATCTCAGGGTCTATTGTGACACCAAAGTTATGAATAGACTGGAATAGTCGGTAGCTGTTGTCAGGGTGAGAGGTGGAGTGTGTAACTAAGGAACAAATTTGAAGCAGGAACCCAAAACAATGGCTTCTTTCTTTCCGAAACATAATGGAAGAACATTCCTGCTCATTGAGTATTGGAATGTTGGATCTGATTACTTAGAAAGAGTGGCGGAGTTGAGAGAGGTTGTGGTGAGGTAAACAGGGTGTTATCAGCGTACACTGAAAACTGACACCAGCATACAGTGAAAAGTATTGTTTCTTGAGCGCTATATGACAAAGCATACCATTCGTAGAGAAGGAAACGAGAGGGTGCAGAATGTAGTGTTACATTCATAGCTAGGGTGTAGAGAAAGATCAACTTAATGCAAGGCAGGTCCATTCAAAAGTCTGATGGCAGCAGGGAAGATACTGTTCTTGAGACGGTTGGTGCGTGGCCTCAGACTTTGCATCTTTATTCCAATGGAAGAAGGTGAAAGAGAGAATGTCCAAAATGCATGGGGTCCTTAATGATGCCGGCTGCTTTGCCAAGGCAGCGGGAAGTGTAGACAGAGTCAATGGATGGGAGGCTGGTTTGCGTGATGGATTGGGCTATATTCACAACCTTTTGTAGTTTCTTGCAGTCTTGGGCAGAGCAGGAGCCCATACCAAGAAATAGAACCCTACAGTGCAGAAACAGGCCCTTCGGCCCATCGAGTCTGTACCGAACACAATCCCACCCAGACCCCATTCCCATATCCCTACACATTTACCTGCTAATCCTTCTAACCTACACATCCCAGGACACTAAGGGGCAATTTTAGTATAGCCAATGAACCTAACCCGCACATCTTTGGACTGTGGGAGGAAACCGGAGCACCCGGAGAAAACCCACGCAGACACGAAGAGAATGTGCAAACTCCACACAGGCAGTGACCCGAGCCAGGAATCGAACCCAGGACCCTGGAGCTGTGAAGCAGCAGTGCTAACCCACTGTGCTACAGTTTCTGTTATGACCATGAGACTGGATAAGATGATTAAGATGAGATTTAGGGAGGATCAGAGGGCTCAGAGATCAGAGGAGAGAGAGGGTGAGGAGTTGAGACGAAAATTGAAATTATTGTGGACGAGAGATTATTCAGTGCTGAGGTTGAGGGAGGATGGCAGTGAGAAATCTGGGTGAGAAAATGTTCATATGAATCCTTCTCCCTGCACAAACCCCTCAGGTGAGCCTTTGTAATCTTCTTCACCTTAACATGGCACAGAATGCAATCCAGAAATTACCCCCTTGAGGGGGTAATGCATGAGTGAAATGAGGCGGGTGCAGAGGAGATGGAGAGAAAGGAGGAATGAAGAGTTCAGTTACTACATGGGTGGCATGGTGGTTAGCACTGCTGCCTCACAGCGCCAGGAACTTGGGTTCAATTCCAGCCTCGGGTGACTGTCTGTGAGGAGTTTGCACATTCTCCCCGTGTCTGCATGGGTTTCCTCCAGGTGCTCCAGTTTCCTCTAAGATGTGCAGGTTAGATGGATTGGCCACGCTAAATTACCCATGGTGTCAGGGAGATTGGAAGGGTGAATAGCTGGGGTTATGGAGAGAGGATGTGGATGGGATTGTGGTTGGGGCAGACTCGATGGGCCAACTAGCCCTCTTCTCCACTGTAGGGTTTCTACGATTCTACCTCCGAAGATGGTGGAAGGAGGAGGGAGCTGGCACTGCCGAGGAGAGATAGCGCTGTACTACCAGGCAATCCTTATACACCTGACCCAAAATACTCACCAGTAATCTCATTCGTCTCCAGGTTGATGGTTTCCAGTGTTGTCAGTGCAGTTAGTTGGTGTGGGAAGACAGAGAATTTATTCCTCGCGAGGTTAATACTTGTCAAATGATTCAAAACCTTGACTTCATCTGGGAGTTGTTTCAGGAAATTACCCGCAAGGTTTAATTCTGGAGAAAGATTTGTCAAAAGTACAACATTACATTAAAACGCTCCGCAGGCAAACACTGAACATAGCACAACCTTTCACTTTAAAACCTTCACAACAGGAGCTCCCTGTGACTACAGTTATCATGACATTCACTGTACACTTTATCACTTTTCGGGAGAGTTACAGAACAAAGAGATCGAGGGGGACAGGTTCAGAACTCCTTGAAAGTGGAGGCACAGATGGACAGAGTGGTGAAGAAGGCATTCGGCATGCTTGGTTTCATTGGTCAGAACATTGTATACAAGAGTTGGGACATCTTGTTGAAGTTGTACAAGATATTGGTAAGGCCACACTTGGAATACTGAGTACAGTTTTTGGTCACCCTTTTATAGAAAGGATATTATTAGACTAGAAAGAGTGCAGAAAAGGTTTATTAACTTGGTGTCATGAGACTTCTTACTGGGACTTGACGGTTTGAGTTATATGGAGAGGCTGGGTTGACTAGGACCTTTTTTTCCCTGGAGCCCTAGGGGTGATCTTATAGAGGTCTATAAAATAATGAGGCGCACAGATCAGTTAGATAGGCAACAACTTTTCCCAAAGGTAGGGGAGTCCAAAACTAGACAGGATAGGTTTAAGGTGAGTGGGGAGAGAGCGGCAATGTTTCCACACAGAGGGTGGTGAGTGTCTGGAACAAGCTGCCAGAGGTAGTAGTGGAGGTGAATACTTTAGTCTTTTAAAAAGCATTTAAATAGTTAAATGGGTAAGTTGGGTATACAGAGATATGGACCAAATGCAGGCAATTGGGGATGGCTTAAATAAAAAGGGTGACATAGAACATAGAAAATTACAGCGCAGAACAGGCCCTTCGGCCCACGATGTTGCGCCGACCAGTTACAAAAACAATGACCCACTAACCTAAACCAATCCCTTTTCGTCCATAAACCTATCCACGGATCTCTTAAACGCCCCCAAACTAGGCGCATTTACAACTGCAGCAGGCAGGGCATTCCAGTCCCTCACCACCCTCTGGGTAAAGAACCTACCCCTGACATCCGTCCTATAACTACCACCCCTTAATTTAAAGCCATGCCCCCTCGTGCTAGATTTCTCCATCAGATTTCTCCACCCTATCTAAACCTCTAATCATCTTATATGTTTCAATAAGATCCCCTCTTAGCCGCCTTCTTTCCAGCGAAAACAACCCCAAATCTCTCAGTCTCTCCTCATAGGATCTCCCCTCCATACCAGGCAACATCCTGGTAAACTTCCTCTGCACCCTCTCCAAAGCCTCTACATCCTTCCTGTAATGTGGGGACCAGAACTGCACACAGTACTCCAAGTGCGGACAAGTTGGGCCGAAGGGTCTGTTTCCATGCTGTAAACCTCTATGACTCTACGTAGAACAGTCTACATTTCAATCCAGTGATCCCACGATACAGATATCAGAAGTTAGAAATCCCATATTTGTACCAATTTTCAGCAAACCTTCCGTATCTACTGGCCCACAGCCCAGAGCTAAGTGGTTTCAAGTATTTCTGAAACCAAATAGTAGTGCTACTGGGATTCTACCCTCTGAGGGACATGTCAAAAATCCCGCAGTAATCATAGAATCCCTACATTGCAGAAGGAAGCCATTCGGCCCATCGAGTCTGTATTGACAACAATTCCAAAGATGTGCAGGTTAGGTTGTTTGGCCATGCTAAATTGACCCTAGTGTCAGGGGGATTAGCAGCATCAAAAAACAAAGAACAACACAGCACGGAAAACAGGCCCTTCGGCCCAACGAGCCCGCCCCGCCATTTTAACATTGTGAGTTCCCTCTTCCACCCGTGACCCTTGTGTACGCTTATGGCACTCCACATTGGAAACCAGATTGAGGGGAGACTAATTTAGGGACAATTTGTTAACACCAATCAGCCTAAGAGCACATTTTTGGGGTGTGGGAGGAAACCGGAGCACCCGGAGAAAACCCACGCAAGCACGGGGAGAACGCGCAAACTCCCACAGACCACCAACCCAAATCCATGTATCTGCGCAGCAAACAGTGATAGTCACTGAGCTGTCGTGTTGCTCAGCATCTGGTCAATGTGTGGGGTTACGGGAATGGGGCATGGATGGGATTGTGATCAGTACGGACCCGATGGGCCAAATGGCCTCCTTCTGTACTGTAGAGATTCCATGGTTCTCTGGTTCTAATCCTACTCAAGCCCTATTCTATAACCCCACATATTTACCCTGCTAATCTCCCTGGCTGTAAGGGGGAATTTTGCACGGCCATTCCACCTAAATCTTTGGGAGAAGAGCAGGGGAGATCTCCTCAAAGCATTGACCAATATTTACCTCTCAGCCAGTCACTGAAAACAGATAATGATCTGATCAGGTACAATGTTTGTGGGGGCTTGCTGTGCACAATTTTGCTGTGACTACTTCCTTCACGTGGGGCTTGATGAGCACGCGAAAGATGCTACATCAGTTGAAATTCCGGAGTCAAAATAATGTGCAGAAGGTTTATTTTATTCAAACATTTTAAGTGGGAGGGTTAAAAACAGGCTGAGAGTCACTAACAGGAGTCAAACTCAAACACATAACTCTTCTCCAACCCAACATTTTCCAAATCACAGAATCGTAGACTCCCTACAAAGCAGGAGGTGACCATTCAGCCCTTCAAATTTACACTGTTCAAGACACAATTTTAGAACGTAGAACACTATAGAACATAGAACATTACAGCGCAGAACAGGCCCTTCGGCCCACGATGTTGCGCCGACCAGTTAAAAAACAATGACCCTCTAACCTAAACCAATCCCTTTTCGTCCATAAACCTATCCATGGATCTCTTAAACGCCCCCAAACTAGGCGCATTTACAACTGCAGCAGGCAGGGCATTCCAATCCCTCAGCACCCTCTGGGTAAAGAACCTACCTCTGACATCCGTCCTATAACTACCCCCCCTTAATTTAAAGCCATGCCCCCTCGTGCTAGCTTTCTCCATCCTAGGAAAAAGGCTATCACTGTCCACCCTATCTAAACCTCTAATCATCTTATATGTTTCAATAAGGTCCCCTCTTAGCCGCCTTCTTTCTAATGATAACAACCTCAAATCCCTCAGCCTCTCCTCATAGGACCTCCCCTCCATACCAGGCAACATCCTGATAAATCTCCTCTGCACCCTCTCCAAAGCCTCCACATCCTTCCTATAATGTGGGGACCAGAACTGCACACAGTACTCCAAGTGCGGCCGCACCAGAGTTGTGTACAGTTGCATCATGACGCTGCGACTCCTAAATTCAATCCCCCTACCAATAAACGCCAAGACACCGTATGCCTTCTTAACAACCTTATCTACTTGATTCCCAACTTTCAGGAATCTATGTACACATACACCTAGATCCCTCTGTTCATCCACACGATTCAGAGTCCTACAGCACAAACAGGCCCTTCGGCCCACTAGATCACTTCTATACCCACTAAGCCGTTTAGTTTTAAATGGCCAGCAGGGGCTGTGACCTTGCACGGTGATTGGCTCCCTGGCACAGGCCTTACCCCGCAGCTGGTTAAAGTTGGTCATAAAATCGCTGGAGATGAATTTCAGTTCATTGTTTTCCAGAGAAATGATCTGGATGTTGGGCAGGACATCCCTCATCACCTTGAAGAGCGCGACTGGAAACGTGGTTAGTTTACAGTTCGATAGGTCTAGGGAAAAAAAAACAACAAATAAATATGATCAGAGGGAAAACAAAGAATCAGAGTGTTTCACAGCACAGGAGACCATTCAGCCCAGCTGATCAGAGATGTTAGGGGTAAGTTTTTCACTCAGAGGGTGGTGAGTGAGTGGAATCGGCTGCCGTCATCGGTGGTGGTGGAGGCGAACTCGCTGGGGTCTTTTAAGAGACTTCTGGATGAGTACATGGGACTTAGTAAGATGGAGGGTTATAGGTAAGCCTAGTAGGTAGAGACATGTTGCAACTGTATACTACTCTGGTGCGGCCGCACTTGGAGTACTGTGTGCAGTTCTGGTCCCCACATTACAGGAAGGATGTGGAGGCTTTGGAGAGGGTGCAGAGGAGGTTTACCAGGATGTCCCCTGGTATGAGGAGAGACTGAGGGATTTGGGGTTGTTTTCGCTGGAAAGAAGGCGGCTAAGAGGGGATCTCATTGAAACATATAAGATGATTAGAGCTTTAGACAGGGTAGATAGTGATAGCCTTTTTCCTAGGATGGAGAAAGCTAGCACGAGGGGGCATGGCTTTAAATTAAGGGGTGGTAGTTATAGGACGGATGTCAGGGGCAGGTTCTTTACCCAGAGGGTGGTGAGGGATTGGAATGCTCTGCCTGTTGCAGTTGTAAATGCGCCTAGTTTGGGGGCGTTTAAGAGATCTGTAGATAGGTTTATGGACGAAAAGGGATTGGTATAGGCTAGTGGGTCATTGTTTTTGTAACTAGTCGACGCAACATCGTGGGCCGAAGGGCCTGTTCTGCGCTGTAATGTTCTATGTTCTATTAACTTGTGGGCCGAAGGGCCTGTTTGTGCAGTGGTGTTCTATGATTTGTAAGTGAGCCAATACCATCGATACGGTTGGTAAAAAACATCCATTGTAGTTCATCATCCCAAAAATGATTTGAGTTCAGGTGTGTTTGTGGGTCAGGCACCTCCTTTATCACCCTGATCTTATCTTTTGCAGGGTGTAATCTTCGTGTGTCTATACGGTGCCCCAGGTCGGTCACCTCAGTGGCTTGACAGGTGGGCCTTCTCTTTCCTGAGGCAAACCCCAGCCTCCTGAAATCTCTTTTAACACTTCCTCAAATCTCATCCTCAAATTAAATCTCTGGATTATGATTAACAGTTTGGGTTGAAAATGACTCTTCACTAAGCTCCCAGAATGGTTTGGAGTTGAGTGTGCTTGGGGCTGTGAATAAGGTTGCAGACATGCTGGAGAATTGTACTTTGCCTCTTCCCCCATTTCATTCACTTGGAAGTAAAACCCAAATCCTCGACGTATTGACTCCAGTCCTTCCGTGGAGAAGTCGAATGGGTTTATTCACCCAAAGGGAGACATTCTAGTGAGTATACTGTCTTCTTCAGTTTTGTTTAAAATGTGATATTTACAGGTGTAGGGCCAGAGGCAGTGCTCAGGTAATTACGTAATAAGAACATAAGAAATAGGAGCAGGAGTAGGCCATCTAGCCCTTCGAGCCTGCCCCGCCATGCAATAAGATCATGGCTGATCTGAAGTGGATCAGTTCCACTTTCCCGCTTTCTCCCCATAACCCTTAATTCCCCTGTCTATCAGAAATCTATCTACCCGTGACTTAAATATATTTAGCGAGGCAGCCTCCACCACTTCAACGGGCAGAGAATTCCAGAGACTCACCACCCTTTGAGTGAAGAAGTTCCTCCTCAACTCCGTTCTAAACTGCCCCCCCCCCTTATCTTGAGGCTGTGCCCTCTAGTCCTGCTGTCCTTTCTAAGCGGGAAGAATCTCTCTACCTCTACCCTATCCATCCCCTTCATTATCTTATACGTCTCTGTAAGATCCCCCGTCATCCTTCCAAACTCCAACAAGTACAGACCCAGTCCACTTAGTCTCTCTTCATAGTCCAACCCCCTCATCTCCGGTATCAGCCTAGTGAACCTCCTCTGCACTCCCTCCAAGGCCAAAATATCCTTGCTCAAGTGCGGCGACCAAAACTGCACACAGTACTCCAGCTGCGGCCTCACCAGTGCCCTGTACAGTTGCAGCAAGACCTCCCTGATTTTATATTCAATTCCCCTCGCTATGAAGGCCAGCATCCCATTCACCTTCCTGACCACCTGCTGCACCTGCAAGCTGGGTTTTTGCGATTCATGCACAAGGACCCCCAGGTCCCTCTGCACTGTAGCATGCTGCAGCTTTTCGCCCTTTAAATAGTAATCCCCCCTACTATTATTTCTGCCAAAGTGGATAACCTCACGCTTGCCAACATTATACTCCATCTGCCGGGTCCTCGCCCACTCACTCAGCCTATCCAGATCCCTCTGCAGACTTTCCACACCCTCCACGCAATTTGCTTTTCCACTCATCTTCGTGTCATCAGCAACCCCTATCTACCCGTGACTTAAATATTTCCAACAGATTGAATATTCAACTCCACCACTTCAGTGGACAGAGACTCATCACCCTTTGAGTGAAGAAGTTCCTCCTCAACTCCGATCTAAACTGACCCCCCCCCCCTTATCTTGAGGCTGTGCCCTCTAGTCCTACTGTCCTTTCTAAGCGGGAAGAATCTCTCTACCTCTACCCTATCCATCCCCTTCATTATCTTATAAGTCTCTACAATTATCCTCATCGCCAGAGGCAGAGATTTAGCTTCTTAAGTTGAACAAGCAAGCTTCCTTTACAAGATTGCTTCAATAGCTACTTGCTAGTCCATTGTACATTCTTTCTAACTAAGAAAATTCCTCCCCTTGGAGAGATATCCCACACCTGGCATTGATTCATTGTGCAGACCACTTGTCCCTTATTCAATACGACTGGTCTTAAACTGATAATCACCACATAGAATCATAGAACCCCTACAGTGCAGGAGGCCATTCAGCCCATCGACTCTGCAACCGACCACAATCCCACCCAGGCTCTAATCCTGTAACCCCACTCATTTACCCTGCTAATCCCCTGACACCAGGGTCAATTAAGCGTGGCCAATCCACCTAACCCTCACATCTTTGGACTGTGTCAAATTAAATCTCAATTAAATTAAATCTCAATCTCGATCAAGTTTGAAAGTCTGCAAAGTAAAGTTTATTTATTACTCACAGTAGGCTTACATTAACACTGCAATGAAGTTACTGTGAAATGTCCCTAGTCGCCACACTCTGTGGCCTGTTCGGGGTCAATGCACCCTAACCAGCACGTCTTTCTGACTGCGGGAGGAAATCAGAACACCTGGAGGAAACCCACGCAGACATGGGGAGAACATGCAAACTCCACACAGACAGTGACCTGAGGCCGGAATTGAACCCGGGTCCCCGGCGCTGTGAGGCAGCAGTGCTAATCATTCTGTTGCCCTTTAAAATATATAACTTCAATGCATTTTTAAAATATAATTGTTGTGAGCAGCCAGTTTTGGATTGGCACATTGTAAACGTTTTCACACAGAACAAGGCCCATACAATCATTTCCAGGTTACGCTGTGACCACATACACAGTAAAAAGTCTGACAACACCAGGTTTTAGTCCAACCGATTTATTTGATAATATACTCACAAGCTTTCGAGGGGACTGCCTCTTCGTCAGGTGAATGGAGAGTTCTGGCCTCAGACAGAGCATATAAAGCACAGACAGTGTAGAGATTACTGATTAGAATGCGAATCCTTACACCTAACCTGCTGTTCATAGAACATAGAACAACACAGCACGGGAAACAGGCCCTTCGGCCCAACGAGCCCGCGCCGCCGTCCCATTGTCTCAGTGACCTATTCATGATTTTAGTCTATGCCTAATGTGTGAGGATCAGGGAGGTCCAATATAGGGACAATTTTTTACCCAATCAATCAGCCTAAAAGCACATTTTTGGGATGTGGGAGGAAACCGGAGCACCCGGAGGAAACCTGCGCAACCACGGGGAGAACGCGCAAACTCCCACGGACACAGGCCCAAATCCATGTGTCCGCACAGCAACAGAGATAGTCTCTGAGCTGTCATGTTGCCCTCGAGATGGTCCAGTTTAAGCACACTAACGACACGAAGCAATAGGCAACTCCCGAAGCAACATCCAAGAGCAGCCCACCACAACAAGTCCTAAAGTGGCTGACATCCACATCATGGCCACACACACAAACAGTTGGTCCCCACAGTGACCCTGGGGAATGCTGACATCTGAAAAAAACATCCAGGGACCACTGCTCTGTGCTTTTTTCACATTCTAACCAATTTTCTACCCTTGCTGTCTACTGACTTTGACACAAAGTGTCTTCGTTTTATTAACTAGCCTTTGGTTGTTTGGATGGTTAGAACATGGTGTGACTACCCAGAGATTGTGCGTTCAATCCCTAACTTGGTCAACTTTGTCCCTCCATTTGAATGATAGTCAGTGTACGGTATCTCAGTTTTGTGCCTCAGCGGACTAATTTTTTCCAGTACAGAAATGATTGGCCAAATGGCCTCCTTCAGTACCTCAAATGTTTCTATTTGGAACTTCACCAAGTGTGAAAGTTTATCCATTACTCATAGTAGGCTTACATTAACACTGCAATGAAGTTACTGTGGAATTCCCCGAGTTGCCACACTCCGGCGCCTGTTCGGGGTCAACCCACCCTAACCAGCACGTCTTTCCGACTGTGGGATTTCACCTGGAGCCGGCCCATCAGGGAGGCCGGGCTGCAGGATTCACGGCCCTTGCTGGGATGTAATCGCGTTTCTGGAGCCCGATCTACCTCTCCGCCGTCGACTGGGCAGCTCCGTTATACCAGGTCTCCGCACGGGCACCATCAGCCAAGTCTGCAGTCAGTACCCCCTGCCCCCCACGAGCCACCCCGTGCCCCCCACGAGCCACCCCTGCGGGGCCTTGAGGATGATGTGGGTGCAGTCGATGGCCCCCCCCCCCCCGGACATTAGTCATCCCTGCAATGGCGGCGAGTCCTGCGGCCCGGCCTTCCTGATGGGCCTGGTCCAGGTGAAATTTGATGCACTGTCCAGCCTGGGAATTCCGGGATCTGCTCGACACAGGTGTGGACAGCTGACTGGGAATTCCATCGCCGCTCGGGGTCAGGAAAGAGCCAGTTGCGTAGAAGTTCAGAGCAGGCGTCAATTTGACAGCCACCGGGAGTGGGCCCTCCCCCCCCTACCCCCACCCCCACCCAAGGTGCCAGGTCCTGCAACAAGTGGCACTTGTCTCCTTTCAGAGCCAGAGCCCACCGCTGGTACCCGGTGTCCGACGTCTATTCAAATGTCACTCATGCAGGGAACTGCCCAGAGTCTCCGGTCCCTTCACCTCCTGCCCCACACCGGGCGAATGGCAGGGCCCTACAGTACAGACCCCCGATCCCTTCCCGCATTGTGGTGGTTCACTGTGCCCTTCACAACCTGGCACAGCAGAGAGGGGACATAGAACATAGAACATTACAGCACAAACAGGCCCTTCGGCCCTCGAGTTGCGCCGATCACATCAACCCCACCAATCTATAGACCTATCTATAACCCCCAATCCCATTAAACCCCATATACTCATCCAGAAGTCTTTTAAAAGACCCCAGCGAGTTCGCCTCCACCACCGATGACAGCAGCCGATTCCATTCACTCACCACCCTCTGAGTGAAAAACTTACCCCTAACATCACCTCTGTACTTCCCTCATCTTTTGGAAGATGAGGAGGACATGGAGGGGAGAACCTTCTGCGAGCGATGCGGGAGGGGAGGGAGGTACAATCAGTCTGGGTCGCAGAGGGTGGGGGGGGGGAATAAGTTAGTCAGTAATGTTGTGGAGGGGGAGGCAAAGTCCGTGGGAGCCAGAAGGAGGCATTATCCAGCCTGGGAGAGATGTGGCAGCATTCTTTAATTATTTTGCGCGTGTGCAATTGGAGACTCTGATCAGAGCTGCAGGGTTTTGGGTACGTTAAGCCCCACCCACAGGCTTCTGCAGTGAGAATCGGACTCACTCACTCAGCCAGAGTGTGTGTGTGGGGAAGGGGTGGGGGGTCTAAAAATGTGTCCAAAGATGGATCTGAAAATCTCCCAGATTCAAGTCCACCCAGCGCTTAAGACAAAAAAATGGTAAAATAGCACCCAATGTTTGGGTCAATGACCTCTCATCAGACCTGGAGCATTTTACAATTTGTCCCCCAGAGCTTAGCGTAGGGCAGTGGGTGGAATTGTGACAGAGGGAAGAAGGTTACGAGGTGACCTAATTGAGGCATACAAGATGATCAGAGGATTGGATAGGGTGGACAGTGAGAGCCTTTTTCCTCGGATGGTGATGGCTAACACGAGGGGACATAGCTTTAAATTAAGGGGTGGTAATTATAGGACGGATGTCAGAGGTAGGTTCTTTACTCAGAGGGTAGTAAGGGCGTGGAATGCCCTGCCTGCAGCAGTTGTGGACTCGCCAACTTTAAGAACAAAGAACAAAGAACAAAGAACAAAACAGCACGGGAAACAGGCCCTTCGGCCCAACGAGCCCGCGCCGCCGTCCCATGGTCAGTGACCTATTCATGACTCTAGTCTATGCCTAATGTGTGAGGATCAGGGAGGTCCAATATAGGGACAATTTGTTACCCAATCAATCAGCCTAAAAGCACATTTTTGGGATGTGGGAGGAAACCGGAGCACCCGGAGGAAACCCACGCAACCACGGGGAGAACGCGCAAACTCCCACAGACACAGGCCCAAATCCATGTGTCCGCACAGCAACAGAGATAGTCTCTGAGCTGCCATGATGCCCTCGAGATGGTAAGTGCCTGTGGATAAAAAATTTCATTATTAAAGACTCTATACCCCTGAGACTAAACTGACCCCAAGCCTACAATGCTTAATAAGGCCTGCTATATCCCCCTATATGTAAACTGCTCATGTGGCTGTCCAAGTGACTCTTGAACAACCCTAGCGTGCCTGCTTCCACCACCTCACTCGGCAGTGCATTCCACATCCCCACTACCCTTTGTGTGAAAAACTGCCCTCTAACATTAGTCTTATATCTAGCCCCCCTCACCCTAAGCCCGTGACCCCTCGTTCTATCCATTTCTAATAGCGGAAAAAGCTTATCACCATCTACTCTATCTGTCCCCTTCATAATCTTATAAACCTCTATCAAATCCCCCCTCAGCCGACGTCTCTCAAGGGAAAACAGCCCAAGTGCGTTCAATCTTTCCTCGTAAGACAGCCCTTCCATACCAGGCAACATCCTGGTAAATCTCCTCTGCACTCTCTCCAGGATCTCTACATCCTTCCGGTAGTACGGCGACCAGAACTGGACGCAGTACTCCAGGTGAGGCCTAACCAACGTTCTATACAACTGCAACATCAGACTCCTACTCTTATATTCTATACCCCTTCCTATGAAGGCTAACATGCCATACGCTTTCCTCATCACATTCTGCACCTGCACCGACACCTTCAGGGACTTGTGTACCTGCACCCCCAGGTCTCTCTGCGTATCTATACTCCGGATAGTTCTACCTTTTATCATATAACTCCCTTCCACATTATTCCGGCCAAAGTGCATCACCTCGCATTTCTCCGGATTAAATTCCATTTGCCATCTATCTGCCCAATCTACCAGCCTATCTATGTCCTGTTGCATTGCCAGGCACTGCTCCTCAGTACCCGCCAATCCAACCAACTTAGTGTCATCAGCAAATTTGCTGATCACACCACCTACCCCCTCTTCCAAGTCATTAATGTATACTACAAATAGTAGAGGTCCTAGTACCGAGCCCTGCGGCACCCCACTGGTGACAGACCTCCAATTGGAAAAGGAGCCCTCCACTACTACCCGCTGTCTTCTCCTCCCAAGCCAGTTCTTCACCCATCTACATACCTGGCCTTGTATCCCATGAGCCTTCACCTTTTCTATCAGCCTACCGTGAGGGACCTTGTCAAACGCCTTACTGAAACCCATATAGACAACATCAACGGCTTGTCCTTCGTCAACCGTTTTTGTCACCTCTTCAAAAAATTCCAACAGATTCGTAAGGCACGACCTCCCTGGAACGAAGCCATGCTGCGTATCCCTGATCAGATTGCAGCGCTCCAGATGCTCATACATCCTATCCTTGAGGATCCTCTCCATTATCTTGCCTATAACTGAAGTAAAGCTCACTGGCCTATAGTTCCCTGGGTTATCCCTCTGACCCTTCTTAAACAACGGTACAACATTTGCAATCCGCCAATCCTCTGGGACCTCACCTGTGTCCAAAGAAGAGACAAAGATTTGAGTCAGAGGCCCAGCAATTTCATCCCTCACCTCCCTTAGCAGCCTAGGATAGATGCCATCAGGCCCCGGAGATTTGTCTGTCTTTATATTGTCTAAAAGTCCCAACACCTCTTCCCTCGTGATAACTATTTCCCTCAACGGATCCTCAAACTTCTCAAGCACAGCAGCAGAGGACTGACCCCTCTCCTGAGTGAATACCGACGCAAAGTATTCATTCAAGATCTCCCCCATTCCCCCAGGCTCCAAGCATAGTTCCCCTCCTCTGTCCCTGAGAGGACCAATGTTCCCTCTAACCATCCTTTTGTTTCTAATATAAGAGTAAAATGCTTTAGGATTTTCCTTAATCCTACCCGCCAAAGCCATTTCGTGGCCCCTTTTTGCCTTTCTGATGCCCCTTTTAAGTTCCCTCCTACATTCTCTGTATTCTTCTAACGCTATCTCTGTCCTCAAATGCCTCGATCTAGTGTACGCTTCCCTCTTTCTCCTGACCAGGTCCTCAATATCCCTAGTTACCCACGGCTCTCTAATCCTACCTTTCCCATCCTTCCTCTTGACCGGCACATGTCTTTCCTGTAAAGATTGTAGTTTTCCCTTGAGAGACTCCCACATACCCAGCGTCGACCTACCGTTAAATAGCGTACCCCAGTCTGTATCTTTAAGATCCTGCCTAATCCGGCTGTATCTAGCCCTCCCCCAATTTAACACCCTCCCCTTAGGACAGGCTTCATCTTTATCCATTAATATCTTGAACCAGACAGAGTTGTGGTCACTGTTAGCCACATGCTCTCCTATCAACGTCAACCACCTGCCCAGGCTCATTCCCCAGAACCAAGTCAAGTATAGCCTCCTCCCTGGTCGGTCTATCCACGTACTGCTCCAGGGATCCTTCCATTACACACTGTACAAATTCCTCCCCGTCAGCACCCTCTGATCTCAGTACATTCCAATCTACCCTGGGGAGATTAAAATCTCCCACTACCACCACCCTATTCTTCCTGCACTTATCTAGAATGTCCCTGCTTATCCCTTCTTCCACAGCCCTCGGGCTGTTGGGCGGTCTGTAGTAAACACCCAGCAGAGTAACATCACCCTTCCTATTCCTCAACTCCACCCATAGCGACTCGATTCCTACATCCTCCGTACCTCCCTCCCTCTGCACTGCTACGATGCAATCCTTAACTAACAACGCCACTCCCCCACCTCTCAGCGACCCACCCCTATCTCGCCTGAAACACTTATACCCAGGAACATTCAACTGCCAATCCTGCCCTTCCTTTAACCAAGTCTCTGTCACCGCCACCACTTCCAACTTCCTTTCAAACATTAATGCCTTCAGTTCATCTGTTTTGCCAGTCACACTCCTAGCATTGAAACACATGCACCGAAGACCCTCCGAAATAACCCGATCCTTCTTCCTACCCTCCGGGCCTACCCTATCCCCAATCCCAGTTCCGTCTACCTCCCCACCCCCCCTCCATATTAGTTTAAACCCTGCCGATACACACCAGCTAACCTTCCAGCTAAGATATGTATGCCCTTCCCAGTTAACTGTACCCCATCCCTCCTGTATATTAGCCGTTCTTTCATAAAGACTTCCCAGTGGTCTATGAATATAAATCCCTCTGCCCTACACCAATCTTTCAACCAAGCATTTAATTGGATTAGTTCATTATTTCTAGCCCTGCTAGCCCCAGGCACCGGCAGCAGCCCAGAGAACGCCACCCTGGAGGCCCTACATTTCAGCCTGGCCCCCAACTCCCTGAACTGCCTGCGTATGTCCCCCCTGCACTTTGTTCCTACATCCTTCTCTCCTACATGCACTATCACATTCGACTCAGTCCCTCCACCCTTCAAGATTCCCTCTACCCTTTCTGAGATGTCCTGTACCCCAGCTCCAGGGAGGCAGACTACCATCCTGGAGTCCCGCTTTTGCCCACAGAATCGCCTGTCAATCCCCTTGACATTCCCATCCCCCACCACTATCTCACACCCTGCACTCTTCACTTTCTGATCTCCCTCCCTTGCCTTCTCTACCCCGACTGTCACCCCACCCTTGACATTCCGGGGTAATTCATCTGGGGCATTCCTCGTACTTTTCTTTTTGCTCTTCCTAACTGTAACCCAACCATCTATACTTGTAGGTTCTGGTATTAGCTCAGGGTTGCCATTCCTCTCCATTACCTCCTCATTTTCCCTAACTAAAAACATATCCTCCAGCCTCAGTTCCAGCTGCCTCACCCGGGCCCTTAATCGCTGCACCTCGAGACATTTCCCGCATATGTGGGCTTTCGGGAGATGTGCTGTCTCCAGAAATGTCCACATATGGCATCGAACACAGTGAACACGTGTAACCCTAGACCCTGGCATTATGGTTGACCCCTGTCAAGGTGTGATATGAAGCCCTGTTATCAACCCTGCGCTCGCCCAAGCCCAGTGAGCTTAAGCCCTTTTACCTCTCACTCTGCTTCCCTCCTCACTCCGCTGCCCGCTATCTACCTTGGCCTTCTTTTTATACTCCCGCGCTCCCTTCCCAGCAGCCCCTGCGCCTATCTCCCGCTACGGAGCGCCAAAACAAACAAAAACCCTCCCGAACTAGAAGTCAGTCAGAATGCAGTATTTACAAGGCAGCACACTCACCAAGGGTGTTCAAATGGTCAGTGGATAGGCATATGGATAACATTGGAATAGTTTAGGTTAGAGGGTCATTAGATTGGTTCCACTGGTCGGCGCAACATCGAGGGCCGAAGGGCCTGTACTGCGCTGGAATGTTCTATGTAAACAGGCGGCTGAGAGCAGAGTTATAGCAACAAAGGTTTGGATAAGCATAAACTGGTGCAATTCCATTCACACCATCTCACTCCTCTGCAGAATCCGAGGCAATCTACTCAAATAGTCATTTCACAACTCAGATCCGCTCTCTTTCTCAATCATCTTACTCTGCAGGCTAGTCACGATCTTACTGTATAGCACAGCAAGCTTGAGGGCTGAATGGTCCACTCCTGATCCTAATCTCTGTGTGGCTCATTCTGTGACTAACACAGACTGTTATTTACAACGTCGACTCCTAAACCGGGTTTCACAAATGACAGCTGACTGTTGAAACCAAGCAGGGGTTCAGTATCAATCCTCACAAATAACTGCATGAGATCATTGCACTGAAATCAAAAGAAATTTGGCACAGGCTAATCAGAGACCAACCATTGCGTTCTTCCAGTCTCTCTCAGTGCTGCACACTCACGATGTGGAGATGCTGGCGTTGGACTGGGGTAAACACAGTGAGAAGTCTCACAACACCAGGTGAAAGTCCAACAGGCTTATTTGGTAGCAAACGCTTTCCGAAGGGGAAAAGCCCCAAAACTAGTAGTGTTTGCCACCAATTAATCCTGTTGATCTTTAACCTGGTGTTGTGAGACTTCTTACAATCATTACAGCACAGGAGAAGGCCATTCACCCCATTGAATCTACATTGGTTTCCTGTCCCATTCTCCCTGTAGCCCAACAAAATCATTTCCCTCAAGGGTCCATCCAGTTTCCTTTTGAAATCATTGATTGTCTCCAGTTCCATCTGACTCAGGGGGCAATAAGTTCCACATCTTTACCGCTCACTGTGTAAAAATGCACATCCCCCCCTACTCCCCATCCTTCCATATCGCTTGTAATATTTAGTCCTTGTACCACCAGCCAGTGGGAGCAGTGTTTCCTTGACCTTATCTAAATCTGTTGTCATCTTGTTCACCTATCTCTAGGATTCTACGATCAACTCATTTTCTGTGCCATTTCCCTGTAGCCCTCTATTCCGAGGACTCAGTTCTGCAACGTGGATAAATGTGTAGTGGTCCATTTTGGCAGGTCCAATGGGATGCAGGAATACAATATCAAGGGTAGGACTCTTAGCAGTGTAGAGGATCAGAAGGATCTTGGGGTCCGCGTCCATAGGACTCTTAAATCGGCCTCGCAGGTAGAGGAGGTGGTCAAGAAGGCGTATGGTGTACTGGCCTTCATTAATCGAGAGATTGAGTTTAGGAGTCGGGAGGTAATGCTGCAACTTTATAAGACCCTTGTCAGACCCCACTTGGAGTACTGTGCGCAGTTCTGGTCGCCTCACTACAGGAAGGATGTGGAAGCTATTGCGAGGGTGCAGAGGAGATTTACAAGGATGTTGCCTGGATTGGGAGGCAAGCCTTATGAGGATAGGTTGAGGGAGCTCGGTCTCTTCTCCCTGGAGAGACGAAGGTTGAGAGGCGACCTGATAGAGGTTTATAAAATGTTGAGAGGTATAGATAGGGTGGATTCTCGGAGGCTATTTCCCAGGGCTGAAATGGTCACTACGAGAGGACACAGGTTTAAGGTGCTGGGGAGCAGGTACAGAGGAGATGTCAGGGGTAAGTTTTTCACTCAGGGGGTGGTGAGTGAATGGAATCGGCTGTCGTCGGTGGTGGTGGAGGCGAACTCGCTGGGGTCTTTTAAAAGACTTCTGGATGAGTATATGGGATTTAATGGGATTGAGGGTTCTAGATAGGCCTGGTAGGTAGGGATATGATCAGCGCCGAAGGGCCTGTTGTGCTTTAGTGTTCTATGTTCTAACACCAATTAATGTTCCTGAAAAACTCTCTCCTATCGTGAAAGGAAAGTGAAGGGCCAGGGTTCACAGTGCAGGACAGGGTCGTGGGTCAAAGTGCAGGTGAGGGAAAGTAATTGCGGACAGTGTGACCAGGCAAACTTATGTAAATTATAGGAGGGAGATAATGAGTCAGGACAGGAAATGTTGCTATGGGACGGAGTAACTACAACTCAGGAACAAGATGCAATGGAATAATTTCACCAGAATTTCAGCAGAATGAGGCTCTGGTAGAGTACCTTACCCAAATCCTATCCCCACAACCCCACACATTTACCACGGCCAACCCACCTAACCTCTTTCCAAAAGCATTTAGACAGTTACATGGGTAAGATGGGTACAGAGGGACATGTGCCAAATGCGGGCAATTGGGATTATCTTTGGGGTTAAAAAAAATGCCAGCATGGACAAGTTGGGCCGAAGGGCCTGTTTCCATGCTGTAAACCTCTCTGACTCTATAACTGGAAAGTGTGGATCACTTCTGTTTCTGGTGAGTGATCTCTCTGAGGAGAAGGTGCTGGAAAAGAGGAAGAGTGACAACAGCTGGAGAGAGAGAAAGAATCTCAATGGGAAATTCAAAAACAACTGAAATAAAACAGATTGTGACACAAGAAACATAGAAAACAATGTAAAATACTGGGGAAGGGGGACAACTGGAAAATAGAAACCACCGTGGAGAACGTAGGCGCTGAGTTTACATTCATCACAATGATACTGTCACTACTGCACCAATATCGGGGAGGCAGTGGTGTACTGATGTCGTCACTGGACAAGTAATCCGGGTACCCATGGTAATGCTCTGGAGACCCCAGAATCCCACCACAGCAGATGTTGAAATTTGAATTCATTAACAAAAAAAAAAATCTGAATTCTAATGATGACCATGAAACCATTATTGATTGTACTAAAATATAGCTTTAAATTGAGGGGTGATAATTATAGGACGGATGTCAGAGGTAGGTTCTTTACTCAGAGGGTAGTAAGGGCGTGGAATGCCCTGCCTGCAGCAGTTGTGGACTCGCCAAGTTTAAGGGCGTTCAAATGGTCAGTGGATAGACATATGGATAAGATTGGAATAGTTTAGGTTAGAGGGTCATTAGATTGGTTCCACTGGTCAGCACAACATCGAGGGCCGAAGGGCCTGTACTGCGCTGGAATGTTCTACGTTCTAAAAATTCATGCCCTTATGGGAGAAAAATCCAGACAAACTTTGTGGTTAGACTCTTAAACTCCCACTCAAGGGCAATTAGGGTTGGACAATAAATGCTGACCAATTAAATGTTGGCCATGTAACAATAAAAAAAAGACGTGTCTTTGATATCATAGAGAGAAATTCCACCTCTCCAAGGGGGGGGATGAGAAAAAGAATCAGTTTCCATTGGGCATTGAGCCACTCCAGGCATCTCCTAGCAACCTGGGTGTTGTCACGAGATAGGATTAGCTGGCTAACACATGATTGAAATTAATACACCTGAGGTCAGCACACTTCCACCATCGACAGTATAGAAGAATCACAGAATCCTTATAGTGCAGCAGCCTCAACATCAACTCCAACAATGAAACTGTGCTCACAAGTACTCAACCCCTTGTTTGTCCTTTGAATCGAAGGTGCCCAGGATTCATCATCAGTTTTCTGGGGTACCGGTGGGTATATGGGTGACCGCTTAGACCGATCGGTGCCCGGAGGGGTTCTGCAGCAATTCGGACAGGTTTGCAGACAGCTGAGTTTGGAGGAATCAATTGCTGAGGATTTCCACTCGTTGTGTCTTCTCTCTGCCTCAGATACCTACTTCCTTGTTGAACAACTGCTCACAGTTTTAATTTGGCTGCTAATTTTTAACTGTGCCAAATGCAGTTGGACAAATTTCTCCCAGGATTCTACACAAAATGTGTAGTGGTCCATTTTGGCAGGATCAACGGGATGAATATCAAGGGTAGTGAGGAGCAGAAGGATCTTGGGGTCTGGGTCCATAGGACTCTTAAATCGGCCTCGCAGGTGGAGGATGTGGTCAAGTGTACTGGCCTTCATTAATCGAGGGATTGAGTTTAGGAGTCGGGAGGTAATGCTGCAACTTTATAAGACCCTTGTCAGACCCCACTTGGAGTACTGTGCGCAGTTCTGGTCGCCTCACTACAGGGAGGATGTGGAAACTATTGAGAGGGTGCAGAGGAGATTTACAAGGATGTTGCCTGGACTGGGAGGCACGCCTTTTGAGGATAGGTTGAGGGAGCTGGGACTCTTTTCCCTGGAGAGACGAAGGTTGAGAGGCAACCTGATAGAGGTTTATAAAATGTTGAGAGGAATAGATAGGGTGGATTCTCGGAGGCTATTTCCCAGGGCTGAAATGGTCGCTACGAGAGGACACAGATTTAAGGTGCTGGGGAGCAGGTACAGAGGAGATGTTAGGGGTAAGTTTTTCACTCGGAGGGTGGTGAGTGAGTGGAATCGGCTGCTGTCGGTGGTGGTGGAGGCAAACTCACTGGGGTCTTTTTAAAGACTTCTGGATGAGTATATGGAATTTAATGGGATTGGGAGTTACAGATAGTTCTATGGCCTGGTTGGTATGGATATGATCGGCGCAACTTGTGGGCCGAAGGGCCTGTTTGTGCCGTAGTGTTCTATGTTCTATGATTCAAAATCGGTGTCAAAAGTCTTAAGTGAAGCCTTCAGAATGTTCTTGTAACAATTCCTTTGAGCACCACGCAGCCCAAACATAAGAACTAAGAGCAGGAATAGACTGTCTGCCCCTCGATCCTGCTCTTCCATTCAATAAGATCATGGCTGATCTTTTCAGGGACTCAGCTCCACTTCCCCGTCTGCTCACCATAACCCTTAATCCCTTCACTGTTCAAAAATTTATCTATCCTTGCCTTAAAAACATTCAATGAGGGAGCCTCAACTGGGCAGGGAATTCCACAGATTCACAACCCTTTGGGTGAAGAAGTTCCTCCTCAACTCACTCCTAAATCTGCTCCCCCTTATTTTGAGACATGCTCCCCCTAGTTCTACTTTAACCGCCAGTGGAAACAACTTCCCTGCTTCTATGTTACCTATTCCCTTTGTAATCTTATGTTCCTATAAGATCTCCCCTCATTCTTCTGAATTCCAATGGCGGCACGGTAGCACAGTGGTTAGCACTGCTGCTTCACAGCTCCAGGGTCCTGGGTTCGATTCCCGGCTCGGGTCACTGCCTGTGTGGAGTTTGCACATTCTCCTCGTGTCTGCGTGGGTTTTCTCCGGGTGCTCCGGTTTCCTCCCACAGTCCAAAGATGTGAGGGTTAGGTTCATTGGCTATGCTAAAATTGCCCCTTAGTGTCCTGGGATGTGTAGGTTAGAGGGATTAGCAGGTAAATGTGTAGGGATATGGGGATAGGGTCTGGGTGGGATTGTGTTCGGTGCAGACTCGATGGGCCGAAGGGCCTGTTTCTGCACTGTAGGGTTCTATGGTTCTATGGTTCCAATGAGTGTAGCCTCAGTCTGCTCAGTCTCTCCTCATAAGCCAACTCAAGCTCTCCCTTTGCTAAGTGAATGACAGACATACTAGCTGCGTGACTAGCCCAACCTCAGCTGTGACTGTCTCAATATAGTGTAGATGTTTGACGTGCCAACACCAGGCAGCAGCTCAGTGTCTGACACTTTTATCTGACCTCCAGAAGCTTTCTGAGATAGCCCAGTGAAAGTGGATGCTTCTTGGCACGATACTGGTACACACTTCAAGTCTCACGTGTATAGAGCAGAGTATTGCAGTTTGGTAGAAAGACTTATTCCTCTTCATTCCTAGGCTGATCTTTGAAGTTTTTCACAGGTTACACTTGCTTTGCTGCATGTGTCTCATCATCAATATAGACAGCTCGAGAGAGAACATACTGCCAAGGTATGTGAACATATCCCCTGCTAACACATCCTGGGCCTAATCTCAATATTATATTGATTAAGATAAGTGTAACGTGGAGAAGTTTAAATGATAAATCAGCTTCAACTCCTTGCTACACACATGATACATGAATAGGCAGGAAATAAAGGGATATGGGTCACACCGAGGGGAAAGGTCTTTAGAAAGGTGTCAGAACAAAGAACAAAAACAGCCCGGGAAACAGGCCCTTCGGCCCAACGAGCCCACGCCACCATCTCAACACCACCACGGGGGCGGCACAGTAGCACAGTGGTTAGCACTGCTGCTTCACAGCTCCAGGGTCCTGGGTTCGATTCCCGGCTCGGGTCACTGCCTGTGTGGAGTTTGCACATTCTCCTCGTGTCTGCGTGGGTTTTCTCCGGGTGCTCCGGTTTCCTCCCACAATCCAAAGATGTGGGGGTTAGGTTCATTGGCCACGCTAAAATTGCCCCTTTGTGTCCTGGGATGTGTAGGTTAGAGGGATTAGCAGGTAAATGTGTAGGGATATGGGGATAGGGTCTGGGTGGGATTGTGTTCGGTGCAGACTCGATGGGCCGAATGGCCTGTTTCTGCACTGTAGGGTTCTATGTAGGGTTCTAAGTTACACTCTATGTTACCACCAGTCCCCCCCTCCACCCACGACCCCTGTCTAATGTTTTATGATGTGGGTATGCCATCCATAAGAACATAAGAACATAAGAAATAGGAGCAGGAGTAGGCCATCTGGCCCTTCGAGCCTGCCCCGCCATTCAATAAGATCATGGCTGATCTGTCGTGACTCAGCTCCACCTTCCCGCCCTCTCCCCATAACCCTTAATCCCTTCTCTTATCAAAAACCCATCAACCCGTTTCTTAAAAATATTTAGCGAGGCAGCCTCCACCACTTCAACGGGCAGAGAATTCCAGAGATTCACCACCCTTTGAGTGAAGAAGTTCCTCCTCAACTCTGTTCTAAACCGCCCCCCCCTTTATCTTGAGGCTGTGCCCCCTAGTCCTACTGTCTTTTTTGAGCGGGAACAGTCTCTCCACCTCTATCCTATCCATCCCATTCATCATCTTATACGTCTCAATGAGATCTCCCCTCATTCTTCTAAACTCTAACGAGTACAAGCCTAGTTCCAGATTGAGGGAAACTGATTTAGGGACAATTTATTCCTGCCAATCAGCCTAACAGCACATCTTTGGGGTGTGGGAGGAAACCGGAACAGGGCCTGTTCCTATTTTTCATAAAATATTCAACTCACATCCCCGAAAATCATCTTTTCTTACCAGAATAATTTGCTTGTAAATATCAGAACCTTTTCTCATGGGCTGTGGGTGTTGTTAGCAAGGCCAGTATTTGTTGTTCAGTGGCAGTAACCACATTGCTGTAGGTCTGATGTAGGCCAGACCAGGTAAGGATGGCAGATTTCCTTCCCTAAAGGACATTAGTGAACTCAAAGGATTTTTATGACAATCATCATTACTGATTCCAGCTCTTTATTCTGGAGTTAATGAACTGATGCCCCCGTTACAGGGCGAGATATCTCTTCCAGGGTTCAGTTCAGCCATGATCTTATTGAATGGCGGGGCAGGCTCGAAGGCCTACTCTTGCTCCTACTTCTTATGTTCTCTGTGGTCGACACCAGACAACACAATATCAATTAACATGTAGGTGGGAGCTACAGGACGGATGTCAGGGGTAGGTTCTTTACCCAGAGGGTGGTGAGGGATTGGAATGCCCTGCCAGCTGCAGTTGTAAATGCGCCTAGTTTGGGGGCGTTTAAGAGATCTGTGGATAGGTTTATGGACGAAAATGGATTGGTTTAGGCTAGTGGGTCATTGTTTTTGTAACTGGTCGGCGCAACATCGTGGGCCGAAGGGCCTGTTCTGCGCTGTAATGTTCTATGTTCTATGTTCTATAACCTCGGGGGATTCTCTGTGTAGATCGACCCCACGCTCTGTGATATCTCTGACTGAAGCTGGTGGCTGGGCCTGTGATCACTTGGCAAGGAATCTCGACACTGCTCCAACACCCAGAGCTTGGTACTTTTCTAAACTCCATCATTTACAACTCGCCCACAATGCCAGAAACCTAACTCATCCATTCTGAGAATTAACAAGTTATAAAAGGAAACCAATCAAGCGAGGTTCACAAGAATACTCCCTGGAATGAAGAGCTTGTCCTTTGTGGAATGGTTAGGGACTCTGGGTCGGTACTTGTTGGAGTTTAGAAGGATGAGGGGGGGATCTTATTGAAACTTACAGGATACTGCGAGGCCCTGGATAGAGTGGATGTGGAGAGGATGTTTCCACTAGTAGGAGAAACTAGACCCAGAGAGGGCACAACCTCAGGGTAAAGGGACGATCCTTTAAAACAGAGATGAGGAGGAATTTCTTCAACCAGAGAGTGGGGAATCTGTGGAACTCTTTGCCACAGAAGGTTGTGGAGGCCGGGTCACTGAGTGTTTTTAAGACAGAGATAGATAGGTTCTTCATAGAACATTACAGCACAGTACAGGTCCTCAATGTTATGTCCAATCCCAAGATCAAGCTGTCCCACTCCCTTTCATTCTGGTGTGCTATCCAAGTTCCTAGAGTGTCCGATTCCACTATCACAGCAGGCAGTCCATTCCACACCCCAACCAATTGAGTGTTGGGGTGTGGAATGGACCACCCCAACGTTCTTGATTAATAAGAGGATCAGGGGATACGGGGAAAAGGCAGGAGAATGGGGGGTGAGAAAAATATCAGCCGTGATTGAAATGGTGGAGCAGACTCGATGGGCCGAGTGGCCTAATTCTGCTCCTATGTCTTATGATCTTCAATTCTGGAGTGTGAATAGTGCTCAGTCACAGCTCCTGCTCACTGAGATCCCACTCCTCACCATCCCCACCCCCTCAGGATCTCCAGTGACCATTACCTCCAGGACATGGAGCTTACCTAGGAAATTCCTGCCTTCCTCCACAGTCTCATTGACGATCCGAGCCACTCTCGCTGCATCTTTTGCCATTGTCTTCACAACACCCGGCTATCAAAAGGAGCAGCACTAACACTGAAAGATAAAATCATTGCCTTAAACCAGCCAGAATCTCTCAGCCGGTGAATTCTGCGTGGAACAGATTCCAGATACCGAAATTAGGACTGAAACAATTCTCTCTGTGACACCCAGTGTCCGAGCAGAGCTCATTTATTAGTCACAAGTAAGGCTTACGTTAACACTGCAACGAAGTTACTGTGTCATCACATTCCAGCGCCTGCTCGGCCAATCCACCGAACCAGCACATCCTTCAGAATGAGGGGGGAAACCGGAGCACCCGGAGGAAACCCAGGCAGACACGGGGGGAATGTGCAAACTCCATACAGACCCAAGGCCAGTATTGAACCCGGGTCCCTGGAGCTGTGAGGCAGCAGCGTTAACCACTGTGCTACCCCTCAGAGCTCCTAACCCCGACCTCTCCACAAAACAGTATTGAATAACGCTCCCACCTGCATGTTAATTGATATAAAACAGCTGAAGATTACGTTAATAAAACATTTGTTAAGTTCTGTACTTACCAGCCTGAATTTGAAAGCAGATTAGGGACGGGGTTCTGAAATCAGTGAAACGTGTTGTCAAACTGGCCTGTTACACTGAAACGCAGAGACACTGAGTCAGACAGCTGATCTGCAGGCACATACTTTATAGGGCAAACTTGCTGAACCAGTCAAATCAGCGCCAGTCACGTGGGATCAACTCACTAAAGAGAATGTAGAGAACAATCCCACTGCGAATAAAACCTGCTTTCCAATAGCTGCCTGCTTTCAGTAACGTGTGTAACTGCTCAGCTCTGCACACTTCCTTATCACTGTCTCACCCACAGGCTGTGAGCAGGAGGCAGAGACAGCTGGAGGGGCACTGGGGACAGCACAGGATTGGGAGGGGGAGTCAGGATACAGCACGGGGAGGGGGGTCCGGGCACAGCATGGGGAGGGGGGTCTGGGCACAGCACGGGGAGGGGGGTCCGGGGACAGCACGGGGAGGGGGAGTCAGGATACAGCACGGGGAGGGAGGTCCGGGCACAGCACGGGGAGGGGGGTCCGGACACAGCACGGGGAGGGGGGTCCGGACACAGCACGGGGAGGGGGGTCCGGGCACAGCACGGAGAGGGGGTCTGGGCACAGCACGGGGAGGGGGGTCCGGGGACAGCATGGGGAGGGGGTCCGGGGACAGCACGGGGAGGGGGGTCAGGTACAGCACGGGGAGGGGGTCCGGACACAGCACGGGGAGGGGGGCCCGGGCACAGCACGGGGAGGGGGGTCCGGGCACAGCACGGGGAGGGGGGTCCGGGGACAGCACGGGGAGGGGGGGTCCGGGGACAGCACGGGGAGGGGGGTCCGGGGACAGCACGGGGAGGGGGGTCCGGGGACAGCACGGGGAGGGGGGTCCGGGGACAGCACGGGGAGGGGGGTCCGGGGACAGCACGGGGAGGGGGGTCCGGGGACAGCACGGGGAGGGGGGTCCGGGGAGGGGGGTCCGGGGACAGCACGGGGAGGGGGGTCCGGGGACAGCACGGGGAGGGGGGTCTGGGGACAGCACGGGGAGGGGGGTCCGGGGACAGCACGGGGAGGGGGGTCCGGGGACAGCACGGGGAGGGGGGTCCGGGGACAGCACGGGGAGGGGGGTCCGGGGACAGCACGGGGAGGGGGAGTCAGGATACAGCACGGGGAGGGGGGTCCGGGGACAGCACGGGGAGGGGGGTCCGGGGACAGCACGGGGAGGGGGGTCTGGACACAGCACGGGGAGGGGGGTCTGGACACAGCACGGGGAGGGGGGTCCGGACACAGCACGGGGAGGGGGGTCCGGGGACAGCACGGGGAGGGGGGGTCCGGGGACAGCACGGGGAGGGGGGTCCGGGGACAGCACGGGGAGGGGGGTCTGGACACAGCACGGGGAGGGGGGTCCGGGGACAGCACGGGGAGGGGGGTCCGGGGACAGCACGGGGAGGGGGGTCCGGGGACAGCACGGGGAGGGGGGTCTGGGCACAGCCCGGGGAGGGGGGTCCGGGGACAGTAATCTGCCTTCATTTTGCCTCCAAAGTGAATAACCCCACATTTATCCACATTATGCTGCATCTACCATTGATTTGCCCACTTACCCAGATCATTCTGAAGGGTCTCTGCATCTTCGTCACAGTTCACCCTCCCACCCAACTTGGTATCATCTGGAAACTTTGAGACGTTACATTTTATTCCCTCATTCAAATCATTAATATATATTGTGGATAGCTGGGGTCCCAGCACCGATCCCTGTGGCACCCCCACTAGTTCCTGCCGATGTGAAAAGCACCCATTAATTCCTGTTCTTTGTTTCCTCTCTGCCAATCAGTTTTCTATCCATCTCAATACACTTCCCCCAATCCCACGCACTTTAATCTTTCATGATAATCCCTTCTGCGAGACTTCGTCAAACACTTTCTGAAAGTTCAAATATACCACATTGACTGGCTCCCCCTTGTCAACTCTGCCGGTTACATCTTCAAACAATTCCAACAGATTTGTCAAGCGTGATTTCCCCAGCGTAAATCCATGTTGACTCTGTCTGATCCTGTCACTGCTTTCTAAATGCTCTGCTATAAAGTCATTGATAACGGTTTTGTGCGTGCTGGGGCAAGAGGATGTGTACTCTGGGGTAGAGGGTGTATGCTGGTTAACGGTATACACTCAGGGAGGGTGTACACTAAGGAAAGGGGGGTGTACGCTTGGGGGGGAGGGGGGTGTACACAGTGAGCACGTGA
>CM075752.1:2145020-2149826 GCA_037974335.1 Prionace glauca | reverse complement strand
TCACGTGCTCACTGTGTCACCGGGGGGGGAGTGCCGCACTGTCACCGGGGGGGGAGTGCCGCACTGACACGGGGGGGGAGTGCCGCACTGACACGGGGGGGGGAGTGCCACACTGTCACCGGGGGGGGGAGTGCCACACTGTCACCAGGGGGGAGTGCCGCACTGTCACCGGGGGGGAGTGCCGCACTGTCACCAGGGGGGAGTGCCACACTGACACCGGGGGGGAGTGCCGCACTGTCACCGGGGGGGAGTGCCGCACTGTAACCGGGGGGGAGTGCCGCACTGTCACCGGGGGGGAGTGCCGCACTGTCACCGGGGGGGAGTGCCGCACTGTCACCGGGGGGGGAGTGCCGCACTGTCACCGGGGGGAGTGCCGCACTGTCACCGGGGGGGAATGCCGCACTGTCACCGGGGGGGAGTGCCGCACTGTAACAGGGGGGAGTGCCGCACTGACACCGGGGGGGAGTGCCGCACTGTCACCGGGGGGGAGTGCCGCACTGTCACCGGGGGGGGAGTGCCGCACTGTCACCGGGGGGGAGTGCCGCACTGTCACCGGGGGGGAGTGCCGCACTGTCACCGGGGGCGGGGGAGTGCCGCACTGTCACCGGGGGGGAGTGCCGCACTGTCACCGGGGGGGAGTGCCGCACTGTCACCGGGGGGGAGTGCCGCACTGTCACCGGGGGGGAGTGCCGCACTGTCACCGGGGGCGGGGGAGTGCCGCACTGTCACCGGGGGGGAGTGCCGCACTGTCACCGGGGGGGGAGTGCCGCACTGTCACCGGGGGGGGGGGAGTGCCGCACTGTCACCGGGCGGGGGAGTGCCGCACTGTCACCGGGGGGGGGGAGTGCCGCACTGTCACCGAGGGGGGAGTGCCGCACTGTCACCGGGGGTGGGGGAGTGCCGCACTGTCACCGGGCGGGGGAGTGCCACACTGTCACCAGGGGGGAGTGCCACACTGTCACCGGGGGGGGAGTGCCGCACTGTCACCGGGGGGGGGAGTGCCGCACTGACACCGGGGGGGGAGTGCCGCACTGTCACCGGGGGTGGGGGAGTGCCGCACTGTCACCGGGCGGGGGAGTGCCGCACTGTCACCGGGGGGGAGTGCCGCACTGTCACCGGGGGGGGAGTGCCGCACTGTCACCGGGGGGGAGTGCCACACTGTCACCGGGGGGGAGTGCCGCACTGACACCGGGGGGGAGTGCCGCACTGACACCGGGGGGGGGAGTGCCGCACTGTCACCGGGGGGGGAGTGCCGCACTGACACCGGGGGGGGAGTGCCGCACTGTCACCGGGGGTGGGGGAGTGCCGCACTGTCACCGGGCGGGGGAGTGCCGCACTGTCACCGGGGGGGAGTGCCGCACTGTCACCGGGGGGGAGTGCCGCACTGTCACCGGGGGGGAGTGCCACACTGTCACCGGGGGGGAGTGCCGCACTGTCACCGGGGGGGAGTGCCGCACTGTCACCGGGGGGGAGTGCCGCACTGTCACCGGGGGGGAGTGCCGCACTGTCACCGGGGGGGGAGTGCCGCACTGTCACCGGGGGGGGAGTGCCGCACTGTCACCGGGGGGGGAGTGCCGCACTGTCATCGGGGGGGGGAGTGCCGCACTTTCACCGGGGGCGGGGGAGTGCCGCACTGTCACCGGGGGGGAGTGCCGCACTGTCACCGGGGGGGGAGTGCCGCACTGTCACCGGGGGGGGAGTGCCGCACTGTCACCGGGGGGGGAGTGCCGCACTGTCACCGGGGGGGAGTGCCGCACTGTCACCGGGGGGGGAGTGCCGCACTGTCACCGGGGGGGGAGTGCCGCACTGTCACCGGGGGGGGGAGTGCCGCACTGTCACCGGGGGGGGGAGTGCCGCACTGTCACCGGGGGGGGAGTGCCGCACTGTCACCGGGGGGGGAGTGCCGCACTGTCATCGGGGGGGGGGAGTGCCGCACTTTCACCGGGGGCGGGGGAGTGCCGCACTGTCACCGGGGGGGAGTGCCGCACTGTCACCGGGGGGGGAGTGCCGCACTGTCACCGGGGGGGGGAGTGCCGCACTGTCACCGGGGGGGGAGTGCCGCACTGTCACCGGGGGGGAGTGCCGCACTGTCACCGGGGGGGAGTGCCGCACTGTCACCGGGGGGGGGGAGTGCCGCACTGTCACCGGGGGGGGGAGTGCCGCACTGTCACCAGGGGGGAGTGCCACACTGTCCACCGGGGGGGGGAGTGCCGCACTGTCACCGGGGGGGAGTGCCGCACTGTCACCGGGGTGGGGGGAGTGCTGCACTGACACCAGTGGGGGGTGCCGCACTCTCGGAGGGGGGGGGGTGCCGCACTGTCAGTGGGGGGGGAGTGCCGCACTGTCACCGGGGGGGAGTGCCGCACTGTCACCGGGGGGGAGTGCCGCACTGTCACCGGGGGGGAGTGCCGCACTGTCACCGGGGGGGAGTGCCGCACTCTCGGAGGGGGGGGTGCCGCACTGTCAGTGGGGGAGGAGTGCTGTTTTTCAGACGGGATATTAACGTGTAAGAGATTCTGTGGCTTTATTTGAGCATCAGGGAATTCCTGACCACCATTAGGAATTGTATCGGGTGAAGTAGCAGGCCGTTCGGCCCACTGTGTCTGTACTGGCTCTTCAAATGAGTGCCACACCTCCAGGGAGAACATTCCAGACCCTAACCACTCACTGGTTTTCCTCACGTCACATTTGCTTCTTTTGTAAATCAGTGTAAACACTGGCCCTCTCGCCCTCGATCCTTTTACAATCGGGTCGGTTTCTCCCTCTGCCCAGCTCCTCTCTCCAAATCAACATTAAAGCAGGTCATTGGGTCATTATCACACCATGGGATCTTGCTATGTACTTACTGGCTGCCCCTTAGTGACCACATTAGTGACCACATTCTCAAAAAGGTTTCACCGAACAGAACAGCACAGTAGGAGACCATTCAGCCCACTGGGTTTGTGTCAGCCCTTTTGCAGTTCGATCAACCTCCCAATCTCTCGCTCTATTCCAGAAAGACAATTTCTCCTCCAGGTTTGTGTTGTTGTGGAAAGTTTTTATCCAATCTGTGTTGACCGCACTCTCAGGGGGGGGTCCCAAATCCTAACCAATTGCATGGGCTGAAATATTGGCCACTAACAAGCTGCCCCGTTAACTGTGGGAATGAGGGGTTTAGGCCCCGCCCCTCCAGCTGGCTGACTGCCCCTCACCGAAATTACACAGGGCCGTTAAATCCAGCGAGAGAAAGATGTCCGCAAAGCCGGCCTGTTTCACACAGCTTTCCTCGTCCGATCCAGCACCATTTTCATACAATCCCTACAGCACACGAGGAGGCCATTCGACCCATCGAGTCTGTACTGACTCTCTGACAGAGCACCCAATCGCAATCCCCATAACCCCATGTATTTACCCTTCTAATGCCCCTATCTTTGGGAGGAAGCCAGAGGAAACCCACGCAGACACAAGGAGAATGTGCAAACTCCACACAGACAGTTAGAGTCAAATTTATCACAGCGGCATTCCCGATGTTCAATATCAGAATTCCCGTTGGTGTGACTGGCGGGGAATGGGTGGAGGGAGGAGGGGAGGGCAGTGGGAAAGGATCTCGATGGGATCCCTACTGACATAACCCCCAGTTTCAGCCTCCCGCGAGGCTTTCCAACTCCATCACCACAGAAGGGGAGCAGAGATCCAGACCAATGTGTCTCCATTTAACAACCTAGTTGGCTGCAAAGCATTTTGGGTCACCCTGAAGTTGTGAAAGGTGCTATTTAAATGCAAAACATTGAATTGAGTTAAACAAAACCAGATGCACTCCAGAGACTCACCGAGGTTCCTCAAACAGCACCTTCCAAACACATAAAACAACGAACACTACAGCACAAACAGGCCCTTCAGCCCGCAAGTTGCGCCGATCATATCCATACCTACCAGGCCATAGAACTATCTGTAACTCCCAATCCCATTAAACCCCATATACTCATCCAGAAGTCTTTTAAAAGACCCCAGCGAGTTCGCCTCCACCACCACCGATGGCAGCCAATTCCACTCACTCACCAGTTGGTGGTTGAGGTTGGCCTGGGCATGTTCGGGGGCGAGGGGGGGGGCAGCGATCAGGCCATGGGGGGTGTTCAGAGTGTCAGTGATGCGGGGGCTGGCCAGTGATCGGGGGGGGCCGGCAATACCAGGCCACTGCACGGATCTCGGCGCATGTGCAGTGACACACACTCAGCCGGCCTCTCCAGCGGGAATAGGCCCTGGTTTTCCAATGGGATTTACGCTAGGGAACTCTGCAGTGCGCAGAGTGGGAGAGTCATTTTGAAATTCCCACTGAACAAACACACGGGATTTTTCACACAAGTGCAGCACTTAGGATTTGTTTGGGAGAATTGTAATGCCTTTTCTTTGCAATGTAGAGTTGCAGCTTTGATATGCATTGAATTACATTCCCAATCGGCTGGAACGGCAAAAACATTTCAGTGTTGCTTTCCCCACTGTGGGTGAATGAACACTAATATCTCTCCCTTCCAAGTGTCCCTCACACCCCCAAGATACGAAACTGGCCTTTGCTTTGTACGTCCCATCTTGCAAAATCTCCTGTGTGCAAACCCATTGATGGGACAGAGCAGGCTGCCTCTCGTCTGGTATCTCAGTGTACCCCCCAAACTCTTCCCAACCATCCAATTCTCTTTGTTTAGCCTCTCTTACTTCCATCACCTCCATTTTATTGGCAGCCACCAAGCCTTCCCTATCACGGGGGGGTGGGGGGGGGGGGGGGGAGCGGGAGGGGGGGGGTTAGAACATAGAACATAACAGCACAAACAG